>JARHVA010000833.1:4327500-4372333 GCA_037957365.1 Torreya grandis | reverse complement strand
AAATCCCATTATTATTATTATTATTATTACATGTTTTTAATTTATATGTTTAGCACATTAGGGTTGTAATTTATTGTTTGGACTATATTACCTTAGACCCCCCTTTTTACCCCATTTTACCCATTTATTGTGACATTATACCCTATTTTTCGCTTTTAAGTAAAACATATTCTTTGAACCAATTCTTTTTATCATCCAACCAAGGGTTTCATAAACCCTCATCCCTTAGGGTTTGATTTTCTAATTAATTTCTAATTTTTACTTTAGACCTAGTATAGTGTTTCCATTTAAATTTTACATTTGTTCCTCAAATTTACATCTACTCCTTATAATATGGGTTAAATATTTCATTATTTGAATGCTTACACCTTCAAAGTTTTCCTTTTAGGGTTTGATTTATGAATTTATATTTTTAGATATGATTTTAATAAATTTATCTTGTTGCTTATTTCATTTCTTAATCATTAGACCTAATTTCCTTTATATTATTCATGCTTACATTTTTTGCTTCCTCGTTTTCCTCCTTTTTTTCAATCTTTCTATACACATACTTTCTTTATTTTCTAGGCAAAATGTATTAAATTATTTATTCTTTATTTTTGACCTAGCTTCAAAAAAGATATCAATTTTAAAATAAATAAGGGAGAAGTAGTTGGGTTTGGAAACCACCAAATTTGAGTTACAAGATACATATATTACATGCTTAAAATTAGATCCCTTGTAGTTTGTGCAAATTATAGATAAAGAATCGAGGTAGAGATTCAACATCCTCTCCCTAGGTGGAGAGGTAATTATATATCATTTGATTAGGTATAAATTTGAAACAAGATGAATTAAAATAATGGAATTAGTCCATATGAGTATAAATAAAACTTCATGAGTGTGCTTAGATTGATTTGGAGTAATGTATTGACTTGAGAGTCTCTTTATATTATCCTTCTCTATATTTAAATATATTTAGTGACCTTGTGTATATAGTATTCCATTGGTTGATTTAGGACTTACTAGAACACAAGTTGATAATGTAATAATGAAATAAACCAAAAAAATAGGCTTAAGTAAACATAAAAAAGAGCATAGGATCAAGGTCTCATAGAAAATCAATAGTTACATACCCAAATTAGGCATAAATATAATTGGGAAAGACCTAAGCCATAAGATAAAAATGAATTAGAGATATATATATATATATATATATATATATATATATATATATATATATATATATATATATATATATATATATTATATATATATATATATATATAGAGGATATAGGAATGCAGGGTAAATTTTAAGATCCCATATTTGAAACCCCCTTAGATTTATTTAGGCAAATATGATTCACAACCTTGGTGAATCAGTAGGTTTAAAATTTCTTCCCATTCATCCAACCACATTTTATGTTAATAGGTTCCATCAAAGATATATATATATATATATATATATATATATATATAGAGGATATAGGAATGCAGGGTAAATTTTAAGATCCCATATTTGAAACCCCCTTAGATTTATTTAGGCAAATATGATTCACAACCTTGGTGAATCAGTAGGTTTAAAATTTCTTCCCATTCATCCAACCACATTTTATGTTAATAGGTTCCATCAAAGAGGTAAAATATTTTAGGTTTTCTAGCCTAACTGCATGAAACAGCTGAATGACCTAGCAAAATGGTCTAGCCATGGTAGAGATGATGGTTTTGCTGCTCGACTTTGCTTACAATAGCACTATTTATCTCTATCGATGGCATAACCATTTGGCTCTACCAACAACATAGCCATTCAAATCTATCGATGGCACATCCATTTGGAACTACCAAATGGATCTACTGAATGGTTGAGTTGAATGGCTATATTGTTGATAGAGTTGAATGATTGTGCCATTGGTTATGTCATTCGATAGATCCCTTTTGATTAGGTTAAATAAATAAACTAGATAGTTTTACCAAATAGTTATGCTAAATGGATCTGATGGATGGATGAGCCAAATGGCTCTACTAGATGGATGACTCGAATGGCTCTACCAGGCCACTAAGTTGAATGGTTCTGATAGATGCTTGTGGTTAGATTAAAGGGTTACTAGTGTGGCTAATTTACTACTCAGTTGCCTGGTCACTTCCAGGGGGTCCTATAAATTATGCCCTCAACCCTCATTTAGTGAATTTTATTTCACATCCCCCTCAGCCCCACCTAAAATAATTCACCATTGACCATAGTAATAAAATATGTTTTTGAAGTACTTGCCACCATGCCAAGCCTATGCAGTTTGAAGACCATACAATAACCACTACCATAAATGTACCTGATATAATGATTGGAGGAATATCTTGTAGATTTACTTAGTTGTATCCTACAAAAATAAGTTCACATTGTTCAAGGAGAGCTTTTTGAATATGAAGATAAATCAAATTTACAAGGGGTTCATAAGTAGAATTCACATTCCATGTGTCAGGTGTTATAAAAAATGATGGTGCTACCTCTACAAGTATTGCCATTATTTTAGACCAACTGATAGGAAAAAATTGAATCAATAACTGGTCAAGCTACCTTCGGTAACCAATGTCATGAATCCATTGGATACCTCCATAATCCATTTAGAATCTTATGGGCTATCTAAAAAAATGGTCAACAATGTCTATTGTGAAGTTATGGGGTGCGATTTAGAGCGCAAGGATAACAAACAACAAGAGATAAAAATTGAATAATGATCAGTCAATAAAAAAATGAAACCCTTGGTGACATAAAGATTAAACTGTTGCATGGAATTCAAGATTTACATTAGTCTATATGGTGGTCACTAATCTTGAATTCCATGCAACAACTCAATATTTATATCACCAAGGGTTTTATCTTTTTTATTATTTGATCGTTGTTCAACTACCATATCTTATTGTTCATTATCCCTATCATCTAAATTGTGCCCTGCATCTTCATAATAGACATTGTCAACCACTTTTTTAGCTAGTTTATATGATTCTAGATGCATTTTGAAGCTATCCAATGGATCCATGACATGGTTACCAAAGGCAACTTCACCATTTCCTGGTTTAATCTTTTTTATATTAGCTAGTTTTTAAAATAAAGACAATACTTGTAGAAGACACACTATTATTTTTACTTACTGCTGACACATGGAATCTAAATTCCCCTTATAAACCCCTTGTAAATTTGATTTCTGTTCATATTCAAAAATCTCTCCTTAACAAAATGTGAAATTCCTATTTATATAGGATAACTAGGCAAATGTAGAGGTGTACATGTAGTGTTTTATTTGTGCATTCCATTGAAAGTCACTTCGGTATCCTTCAACAGGTGAGATACATTTAATGGTTTTATCTTTCAAGGTTTCAAAGTTTGGTTTCCTTATTATTTTTCACTTGGTCCTAGTAGGATTTGAGAACACAATCCTTGATTTTTTTGTTTTCCTTTCTTCTTCCCATGCCCTTAAACTTTAACCCTGGTGAAGGTTCTTACAGTTCTATTTGACACTATTGTCTAGTTTTCTAGTTGGTAGTGTCATTCAACACTACCATTTGACATTGTCATTCAAAACTACCATTCGACATTGCCATTTGGCACTTTCATTTGGCTATATCAAGATTTTAAGGTGTTGTCTTGTTTGATATCATGATTAAGGGGTATATTTTATACATACATACATACATACATACATACATACATACATACATACATACATACATACATACATACATACATACATACATACATACATATATATATATATATATATATATATATATATATATATATATATATATATATATATATATATATATATATATATATCTGTGTGTGTGTGTGTGTGTGGTGAATTAGAATGTTTTCAAAGATAATTCTATAAAGGGTTGGCAAGCTGACCCCCAAAATAATTTATATCCCTAAAATTTTGGCGATCTGGTCTCATTTGCCGACCCTAAAAAATTGCCAAAACCAAAATCCAAAAATTGGAATATTCATGAATTAATGAATATTCACCACTAAAATTTACCTTGTAGGAATGAGATGATAAGAAATAAAGGAGGGTATCCCCAATAGGTCAAGTAAAAACAAAAATAAAAATAGAAAAATAAAGATACAATGGGGTTTCACTAAGAGGAAATGAAGTAGAAAAAAATATTAGAAATGTGCCTATAAACCATTACGTTAAGTTAATGAGCCATATATACAAGATGATTAAAACATTATTACAATAAATAGATTTTTACAAAATTTAGGTTTCTACATAGTGCCCCTACTTTAAGGTGCATATGAAGTGGTGTATGCATAAATCAAGGTAAAAATGACACATGATTTGAAGTGCATACCTTAACTTACCATAGGAGCAGGAGGATGAATATTTTTTTCATGCATTCATCTACACTATTCATTGAAACCTTGATATACCTATCAACAATGGTGATATACACAAAATAATCAATGTTATATCATGTTCATGATAAATTATGAAAAGTTTAATTTTGAGGTTTGAAAATTTGAAGATTTTTGAATTGACAAGAAAACAAAGGAATGAATACACATAATTGGTATTTTACACAAATACTACAATAAAAATACTTCTGAAACTAGAATTTTAGTTAGTACTAAAACATAGCCAACACTTCTCTAGGAGTCACTAGGTCCCAATCCCATTCTGGATCAAGGAAGTAGATAAATTTGTTCTAGTTCAATCATGTTCACTCAAGTTTGATTATTATTTTTTTTGGAAAAATATGCCTTAATGCATGCCCCCATTTTGAGGTTAGGAATGAAGAAACATATGGCTAAAATCATTCATTAATTACATCATATGATAAGAAAATAATATAGTCAAAGCATCAATATCTTGAAACGTAATGGAATGAATTTGAAAATAGATGATACCATTACAAAAAATTTATAACTCCATAAAATTATTAATAAATTAAAACCTATTCATTCACCATATTATCATGTAAAGTGTAAATATAGTGTAGGAAAGGTAATGTAATATCAAGCACAATGTAAAAGGGTATGATGCACCTAAGGAAAAAAACATGGGGATAACCAGTATGCCTAAAACTTGAAGAAAATTCCCTTACCAAGGAAAAATATAACAATGATAACTTGCATAAATACAAATGTAAAGATATGCCTATGGAGATTAAATAGATGTCATCATCCTTTGATTAGGATGATGTTTTAAGAGGGGGGCTAATTCACCATATGATATATAATTATTTAATAAGGTGAATAAGTGGACACATCCTTCAATGTGGATGGTAAATGCACATGAGACAACTATATTGCCTTAATGTGTGCAACTACTCAAGAGTACCAAGGTGTGGTCAAATAAATGTAACATGTATGGAAATTGATCATGTGTGATGGTATACATTAAACAAGGAAAATAATGTAAACCCATGAGGAGTAAGTGTGTTGTAAAATACATACATAACATATGTCAATAAGAAACATGCACGGGTATCATGTGATTATAGGAATACTCTATGAATATATAATCAATAATGATCATGTATACGTACTGTGCCCCATATGTAAGATAAGGTCATAAAACTAGAAAGTATGAGAACCATGATATGGCAAGATGTAAATGGTGCATTGGTTATTGAAACCCAATTAATGAAATAATGCAAGGTATGTATGTAATATGGGCCCACAATGTCATATTGTATCAATGTGAATCATTTTATGAACATGTGATAGGCCTCTATAGGTGTAGAGGATATGTGTAATGATTTAAGATATTGTAATGCTCAATCTTGATGTAGTGTCTAATGTGATAATGTTATGATTTTAAACAATTGAAATACATAGGTAATATTATTTTGAAGATGAAAAGATTATGCAATATGAACCAATATTTTGTATGATATTGATAAGATGGTGAAATGAATACAATCCTCATATTAGTGAGTATAATGTAGCTAATAGTAATGATAAATGTGCATAAGTATACTTGTGTATCCTAATGAATTTGTTATTATATTTTTATAAAAATAAGAAATGGTAGTTGGTCTTATATCATGATCACCCATGTAAGTACATAATATAAACTAGTGGTACATTTCCCCCATAATATATGAACATTTATTGTAGTGTGTTAATAAATGTGCTCATTTAGATGAATTAGGATTTTATATTTGTATTAATTTTATGGTTGGGTATGAGCACAAAATTATAACATTTAGGATAATAAACACTTTCAAAAGTATTATACTAGTTGAGATAGTAGCATGGATAATTGTGAAAGGTCACAAATTTCCCTCGATTAGATGTATAAGGTTATGTATGCTAGAACCTAGTCTAATTAGCATATGTAGAATGACACCTTTTAAATATTAGGTGTAAAACATAACTAGGTGGATTTTTCATAAAATTTATTTTTATTTTATGTTTGGAAATAATTTTCTAATTTTGTAATTGAGTGGGCTTTGAGCTTTGAGTTTTACCATTATGGTGCATAGGAGATAAGTTATCCCTAGGCAATAAGAACATTTTCATGCCTAGATTTCCATTGTCTAGGCTATGATTATGTTGTTATTTGATTTTAACCAATTTTTGATTTTTTATAGAGTTTTTAACTTTGTAATTTTAACTTATTTTGAGGTTAAATATGGGAATAACTGGTCATGACGTAAGATTGATGATTTTATTAGTAATCTAGTGGTTATAACCATCCTAACTAATAGATCCATCCCATGCACAATGATACTATTTGACAAGATAGTTTCATGTGTGATAATTATAATCATGATTCTAATGACTGTGACCATGCTTGTGATGAGTCTAACCACTAATTTTCACCACTTAATATTTACATTTGTATTTGATTATTTATTTTTTAAGTTGTTTTTTTAAAATAACACTTACATTTAATTTAACTTATTTATGGTTATAGTGCTTTATACATGTTAGATAGTTATAACAAATCAAATCATTGGGATCCACTTATAATCTTGATTTTGATCCATGAAACTAGGCCATTATTGAGGTTACATTCCTTAGTCCTACTAGCCATCTATGCATTTTTACCATATAATTACCTCTACTGACAATGATCACAGAGCATTGGGATTGTAATACGTGTAAATTTCATATCACCATATGGGATATGAAAAATAAATTAGAGGACATGTGTAGATAATATTATTTACTATTTGAGGGAAAGATGCCCACATCACTTAGATGAGTGTTGTGAAGAGGCAACCAACAAAAAATTATCATAAAGGTAGCCCTGGGGGCTAGGATAGAGATAGTGGTTATGCTTTAATTGTTGATCATATTCTTACTATCACCACTTCAAATTTATATAAGTGTCAATGTATTATCATTAGTGTCTTCATTGGAGTAGATAAAATAGGATTTTCCTTGGTATTTATCATTCAAGATATCAAGGATAACGATACAATGTAAATTTAGGGCATGCATATTTTAACACATTTATATCATGGTTTATAATGATTTACTATAGAGCACGGCCCTATAGGTTTAATATATAGTACTCTATCATAGGTGTGGGAATATGAACACATTGTTATTATCCATCTAATAAATTTGCCTCTTCATTCTTATATTGATGTGGAGACATACCTAATAAGGTGGGTTTGTAGTCATCACCCTAGAGTTAGTCTACATGAAATCACCACTTTTCATGAGACCCTAGATGTATTACATGTAGACAATGTTATCTAGAGACCTTATCCTCTCCACTAGGAATGATAATACGATGTCATGATGTTTCTTTATTTGAGAGTTAGTAGGTGGCTGGTAGAATATCATGATGTACTAGATCTATTTTAGTATAAGTGTGTTACCTATTAAATTTTTATTCCTCAGGATTGCATTAATGATCCTCATGTGTGAAGGCACTCCTATATAAATCCACCTCAATTTGGAAAAAAATATTCCCCTAAAGATGATGATATATACTGGGAAAGGATGCTACATATGTGGAGTTGAAATTTTTTGAGCTAGGTGTAGATGATATGGGTGTTTCTAAGTAATATTATGGAAGGTGGCTTAAAGTTTTAGTGGTGTGTTTATTCCCACCTAGAGAAATTGGTGAAATTTATGGAGATGGTGGTCATGGAGCTATAGGTGTTAATGAACATGATCCCAATGTTGGGCCTAATGGAGGTGATGGGGGTGATAAAAATGGGGGTTGACTTGATCTAGCAATAGGTCCCCTCACACATGAAGCCATTGAGGACATTGGCAAGTATTTTTACTAAGTTGATTTTTTAAATTTTGATTCATATTACATTAATTTATATGTAGTGTATGCTAATGTTGAATTTTGTTTTTGTTAAATTACAATATATCCCATGTGAATGAATATGGTTGATGGTGTGAGATCATAGAGATGGATTTTTATTTTGAGCACCACCTTATTGTTACTGGAGATTAGGCACCATTTTTAAGCCATCATATATATTGAGAGCTCATTTTAAAAATAATGTCAGATAAATGATAATTAAATGTTTTTTTGTGATAGGATCAACATCATAGTGCCCGTCTTGATGCACTTAAGGCACCTATAGATGAATTCATGAGGAAATTTTTGAGTATATATCCAAATTGGGTGATGAGAAAACACAACCCTAAGAGGTCATATATTTTTTGAGGGGTTGTGGATTTATTCCTACGAGTTTGAGTACATGAAATAGTCAAAATGGTCACTTAGTGATTATTTTTAGGGTAAATCATTGTAGACACTCATATTTATTATTAGACACTTAAAAATATATAATTTAAACAAACCTTCAACTAGACTTATGATCACATACATGATTCTTATTATCCATTATTCAAAGCCCTTTAATATTATATGGGATTAACCCTTCCAAGTAATCATTACTATTACACAATAACTTCTTAGTCTATGACCATTTTTTTAATGTCATTATTAGATTGTCTCCTAGCCTTAAGTCACTATTCCTATTTTTTGGATAGGTTTGTGCCTCACAAACCATCCCACTACTGCTAACTTGTACACTGTCTCCACACCATTTAAAGACTATTTTATAAAATAAAAATTATTCAAAAGCTTTATCCCATACTTTTTCATATCATTTCAAAGGAAATCTCCAAAGAGCATCTATATTGACATATCAAGTCTAATCAAATTTACCTATATATAAATCTATCAAACACACACTAGAAATACACGTGCACATTGAGTTTTACCTCCTTAATTATTAAAAATATGAAATAACTCAAAGGAAATATCCTAATTTAATTTTGAATACCATTTTTAAGGTCAACTCATAGTTTTTCAAGTCTTTAAAGCCTCACATAGGATTGCATTGTATGTTAGTATTACACAAGATCATACTTACTCAATTAGGTGGGAGAAATACATGCCATTTTAATTCCCTCTTCAGATTATTGGATATGTAGGAAACACTAAGTCACAAGGGTTGTCTAAAGCTAACTCAGCCAAATCAACCCATACCATTTACCATTTTTCCCATTCACACTTTCTCATTGTATAGTGCAATGAGCTAGGGTTTTGAAGAAAAATATAAAGTAAACAAATTTATTTGCACATGATTGAAGGATTTTGAGTATATAAAAACAATTAATAGACATAAGTGAATCTTCTAGAATTTTCACAAAATTATCATAGTCAACTTAGATAATTTTGTGCTCTAGCAAATGGTTTCACACTACAAATGTGTCTAGAGAAGTGAAAACCTATCTAGGTTCACACAGACACTCTATTTATAAATCCAAACATTCACATGCATATTCCTTTGAATTTTTTACATATATTTTATTTTTATATACCTAAGTTCATCAAAACAAGATAAATTCATGATATTCATAATGTTTTCCATAAACAAGTTACTCTATTCAACCCTTTCACATTCAGATTTGTATGATTATTGTTTATCTTAAGAAATCTAAATATTTAGTAACTTTTATGTTATAAGGGTCACATTAATCCTAAAACAATTAAAAATTATTTGTGAACCCATTCCTCATCTTGAGCATTAGAAACTCTAGTTTCCTTAGGGTTTCTTCCTATTTTTCCTTGGGATATAGACTTTTAAATTTCTTTATTGATTTTCAAACCTAATTTTTGATTTCTCCTTATCAAATCATGAATATAATGGATATACATAGTGTTTATTTTCTATTAAAAATTATATAATCATAATTACATGTTATTTTTAAAAATATACCATACTTCACAATCATGTAATGAAAAATGTCAAATAAAATAAAATAAAGGATGAAATTAATGAAGAAAAGTGTATTTATGTTGCTTGGTAATTCATATTATTTAAATGATTAGTTTCATGTTCCTTTGATTATTAATAGATTTAAAATGGCATAGATTAATCTATTTGTTTCTCCTTCTCATATAACTCAAGGTTTTAATATATAACATCCCACTCCTATTATTTACCCTATAATTATATTGGATCATATGGTCCATGATGTTACAACTAAAAGAGGTAGGGTGCCCCATCATATGTGGAAGAATGAAGGAAGTAAAATTATTCCTCCACCACACCCAACACCATAGTCAGTTTTACAACCTATTAAGGTTCATTATACTAAAAAAAAATAAAGGAAGATAATGCATTTTTCTAGATGATGATGTTAGGGATTAGTTTATTACATTAGCTTTTACATTGGATATTTATCGAGAGGTAAATATAATATTGGTGAGTTAGTTATTAGATTGGTTATTTGAATATATTATAGTAACAATATATTCATTTATAGTGAGTTTTTTAATGACAATTATTATGGGGATGTGAGAGATTATGGTGGAGATATAATCTCCTCAATTATAGGAAATAGTTTTCCTATATATATTTGTAATATCCCATATATGTTTAATTAGAGTGAAATTAAAAAATATTATCAGTGTGATTAAATATTGTCTCTATGTTTGGCTCCATTATTTTCTATTTTTTATTTATGCAGATCTGAACTAGTTCTATTATCTGGTATCAGATCAATGGAATCCTAAGGATGGTGAGGGGCAGGTGCAGTATTCTTTGTCCCTGTGGATGAGAGATTATTTTGTTGATAATGAGTCTATATTATTAGTTTCTAATTTTATCTGAGTATATTGATCACTGTATATTTATTCAACTATACCAATAACAAACTATCCAACTATTTATTCACATTCATTCATCAATAGCTCTACACATTGTGAGAAGATGTGAAAATATAATACAATATGTGTTATAGAGTCACGTGAAGTAGACAAATCTGCATGGTGACAAGTATTTCAATTCTACCTTTTATATGCATCAAACTGTTGTCTCGAATTGCACTTTGAGGTAGATCTTCAGTTGTGTTTCTCTCAAATTATCATGCCATTCCCATTCAACTCTTCTGTAGATCTAACTTGCCCTCCTTTCAAAATTGGCACATGGCTTTCACTTGTTTTTTTGTGGCCTATTTTGGTTTGCCATTAAAAGTCTCCCTACATTTGAGAAGTATTTGAACCTTCCTCCATGAAAAGCTGAGCTCCTTTGACCAAATCAAGCTGTAATTTGAGCTTTCCTATAGTGACATTCAACTTGCCTCCCAACTTGAGGACATTCAATGATGTGCAATAGATCACCAGTTACCAAAGGAAATCATGGCATTTGTCAAATTCAACATTAAGATATTCATGACATCTGTACCTAGTAAAAAAATTGTACTTCATCTGAATGCCATTTGTTAATCTTTGCCTTCTTCAAATATTTTTTATGTGTCAAATCAAAAGTCAAATATTCACTTAGTTATATAATTTGAGTCTTTAGTTGGAATTATATTTCAATAGTGCATCAAAGTTCATATTTTGGGGTTTATCATATTTAATAGTGAAGAGTTTTTTATTCTGAGTTTAGGATTGGCTCTTATTCTCTTATGGTCATAGTATATTCAAATTATAAGTTTTAGAGTCAAAATTTTATAGTCTATATATTTATTGTTAGAAAGTAATTAAAAATTACTTTTTAGTTGATGGGTTTCAGTAGTCATTTGGATTGTATTATAGGAATGATGTGTGTCAATCCAAGTATCATATTCATTAGTTATGATGATATAGTCCATAGTTTTAAATGTTTTGTAAAAATGTCAATAAAACTATTGTATGCCAAGAGTTGTGTTTATGTTAAAAATAATTAAAAACTCTCTTGTATGGATGTAATATTAGGCGACCCCAACATCTAATTTTTACATCATATGTCCAAATTATGGGGAGGACCCCATTTCATTCAAAATAACATGTAATTGAGATTCAAAAATTCATCAAATGAGTGATCAAATTTTTATATTGGAGGATGGAGGAAACAAAGGCTAGAGGTTTCAGATCCTCTCGTCAGTCACCAATGATGGGGCCCAAAATGATTTGGTGACATATTTTATGTGGTGTGTTTTTTATAGTTTTTACTATATATTTGCAAATAAAAATAGAAGTACATGCCTATTTAAGTAATGTAATTTGTGTGCAATTCCAAACATAATTCCCTAATATGAAAACATAGTGAAAGAACATAAAACATCAATGTAAGTCAATTCATGGATCTTGAAAAGGTTTGTGGTAGATCCAAAAAACCATTAGAGGTGGACAATTGATGGATGGAGGTTCTTGTTCATGTGAAGGTTTGTGGTAAACCTGATCAAAACCATGGAAGGGGCAAGACTTTCTTTGTATCAAGGTCATGAACCAAATAGGGCATGCCATATGGGTGAGCACACTGTAGGTGAGAGAGTGTGAATGTTTTTTGACCATGTTAAAACCAAGGGGTAGGGAATGTTAGGGATTAGTTTATTACATTAGCTTTTACATTGGATATTTATCGAGAGATAAATATAATATTGGTGAGTTAGTTATTAGATTGGTTATTTGAATATATTACGGTAACAATATATTCATTTATAGTCAATTTATTAGTGTGAGTTATTATAGGGATATGAGAGATTATGGTGGAGATATGATCTCCCCAATTATAGGAAATAGTTTTCCTATATATATTTATAATATATCGTATATGTTTAATCAGAGTGAAATGAAATAATATTATCAGTGTGATTAAATGTTGTCTCTATTCAACTCCATTATTTTCTGTATTTTATTTATGTAGATTTGAACTAGTTCTATTAGATGAGTAGTACATCATTCATTACTTCAAAGATTTATTTAGGATTCAAGAAAGCCATTATTTACTTCATCACATCCCATAATAGTGTTATAGATTTATCCATGTGTTCGTCAATGGACACAATCACATTATACTATTATGCATCATATTCCACACCATACTATATTTTATAGTCACACAACATACACAAGATCACATGGTCAATGATGACCATGATGGATATGTCACAACACCGGGTTATTTTACACATTTTTATATAGGTACACATGTTATTAATAGATTAAAATGGGAAATGTTAGCCATGTTCGACATAAGATATACATGTGATAATCCCACTGATGAGATCATTAGTTATCATTATATTCTAAAATACTCATAAAAAATGTAAAAAATTAAAATAATCAAATAATAAATAACGAAGACGTATTCATGACATGTATTTCTTCTTTACATGACTTATTTATGATTTATCATATATAATGCATTATATATCTTATTTTATATGCACATGCATCTCACAGTATAATTGAGTGAGATGGTAACAATATATTCATTTATAGTCAATTTATTAGTGTGAGTTATTATAGGGATATGAGAGATTATGGTGGAGATATGATCTCCCCAATTATAGGAAATAGTTTTCCTATATATATTTATAATATATCGTATATGTTTAATCAGAGTGAAATGAAATAATATTATCAGTGTGATTAAATGTTGTCTCTATTCAACTCCATTATTTTCTGTATTTTATTTATGTAGATTTGAACTAGTTCTATTAGATGAGTAGTACATCATTCATTACATCAAAGATTTATTTAGGATTCAAGAAAGCCATTATTTACTTCATCACATCCCATAATAGTGTTATAGATTTATCCATGTGTTCGTCAATGGACACAATCACATTATACTATTATGCATCATATTCCACACCATACTATATTTTATAGTCACACAACATACACAAGATCACATGGTCAATGATGACCATGATGGATATGTCACAACACCAGGTTATTTTACACATTTTTATATAGGTACACATGCTATTAATAGATTAAAATGGGAAATGTTAGCCATGTTCGACATAAGATATACATGTGATAATCCCACTGATGAGATCATTAGTTATCATTATATTCTAAAATACTCATAAAAAATGTAAAAAACTAAAATAATCAAATAATAAATAACGAAGACGTATTCATGACATGTATTTCTTGTTTACATGACTTATTTATGCTTTATCATATATAATGCATTATATATCTTATTTTATATGCACATGCATCTCACAGTATAATTGAGTGAGATGGTAACAATATATTTGTCATATATAATATGCACACATAGATGTAAGGCATTATAATACCTAGGATCCACCTTCATACACTAAGGGCATGTTCTTACTGGGGAATCTTGCTACTTTACACATGTTTTATCTTTATATGATTATTTACATTGATAACAACGTATTACTTTACACTAATTATACATGAATTGGTTTGACTCATACTACTTAGATTTATAATTCACTAGATATTATATTTTTCAATATTTGATGATGGCATACATAGTGTATTGTCTTAGAGATAAAGACTTCATTGTAACATAAAATTTAGTTTTTGGGCACATATTATTCAAAATGGTACATGTTTTACATAGATTACTCTATGTTTGAATTAGATTGGTGGCATATGCATGACATATGCCATATATTTCTTAGGTTTATAAGATATTTCATATATTTTATGAGATTATTACACAAATTATAGGACTTAGATTACATATTGTATTGCAATGGGGGCATATGTGTGTCATTTGTTCATACTTGATTAGATATCATGATGTATCATCACATGTTATATTGCTCAAGTTACTTAGATTACCATGTGTTATGACAACTCATGTAATTCCCTACTCATATTCCTTGAGGTTGTTTCAAATAATAAATAATACTCAGACATTACCTAGGAATTACTCAAATCAAATCATATAATTAATTTTTATCAGATGATTACAAATTATATTACATAAAATCTTAGGCATTACTTAGGCAGTTATCAGATTTATTAGAACCCATAGTGGATTCCATTTACTCAGATTAATAGAGTTGTTTTGGGTTGAATTTATGTATAATATAACTTATAGGCATTTATCCATTTCAAAAGAGGGTTGGGGAATATTCATCTCAACCCATGGTTTCACAAAGGCATATCCATTGGGGAATGATCATCCCATTATGCATTGTCTTTAGAAAACAAGTCTCCAAAAGATAAGATTCATTGAAATGCACATAGGTGTATTAATTCATTTATATTATTTTTCACATATTTTTTAGTGTTGTTACTTTTATTTATTTATATTTATATTACACATATCACTCACACACACATGCACATCATGTGTTATTTATGATGCAAAAAGTTTATATTCATGTTTTAATTTCTATTCTTTATTTTAATTTTCTATGCTATATGTCTTAAGACATGCATTATATTGGTAAAATGAAAATTTGATTTATTATTGTTAAGTGACATAGAGAGCATGTGTTTACAAATAAACAACATGTGCATTTGAGACAAGAAGAGATTAACTTATTAAATATATATGTATTGCAATCTATCTAAAGTATGTTATAGATGTATCCATTTATGTTGTCTAATTTTGGTAGATATGATGTATTACTTTCAGTTAACTCTATGATTCCCTCATGATTAATAGTTGGATAGTTGTCATAATTTTTATAATCATCATCATATGATACCATTAATTGAGATATATAATTCAAATTGTCATTTTATATATTAGTAGGAGAAATATAACCAATGGGCCCATATTTAGGTGTTGTATAAGATGGTTCACTAGATTGTATTTACTCTTTAATTTCATTTTTTATTTGCTTGGTTATGTATATGTTCTTTTTCGCTTGTAGTTGTTATATTTCATAAATAATGAATATATGTGACTTGGAAATCAAGCACAATATAATCATAATTCCTATAATGTGTTGTATTCATTTATCTTATCCAAGAATTACCTAGTATCACATTAGATTGGCCTAAAGTGATGTCAACATGGAATATTATAAGATAAAATTTGGGACCAAGTGCTACATGAAATTGACTTAATCCTATTTTAAGTGGTTTAGAAAAAGTAGTATTAGTTAAATGTTCAACATAATATCCTAAATATTTATAAAATTATGACTACGCGCATTAAATTCATACAAGTTAACAACCATGACATTGTTGCATTATTTTCCATCTATGCAAGGGCACCAAAGGGTCTAATGCCATAATACCATTGGAAATTTTATTTTTTATATTAATCTTTTTAGGTGCACTATTAGGATCTTATTTTCTATGTAAAGTTATTTTATGTAACACTTTTATAGGAGATGATATGTTGCTTGCAATGGGTTTTTATTTTGCATGTACTTTCATAACTTTTGAATTTTTTTTTGCATAGGTGATGAGATAATTTTTTTTATAGTTTCCTCTTATGTAGGTAAAATAAAAATAGTTTTAATGGGTTTGTCTTGTGTAAGAAATCTTAAAATTGATCCAATGTGTTCCTTTTTTATAGGAGATGTCACAATTGTTGAAATGAGTTCTTATTTTGAAGTAAATGTTGAAATATAATTAGGGTGGATTTATTAATGAGGTGAATGATTAACATATATTTTTTGAATGTTCATGAATTTTATGAAAAACACAATAGTATTTACCTATATGTGGATTACATGAATATTTGTAAGGATAGTGGAAGGTAATGCGATTAAATTATTATATGGAATGCCTTTGAGGATTAAACTTGGAGAATACTTAAGCTTAGGGTCCTCTTGGGTCATAATTATAAAATGTTAAAATGATTAAACGTAAGTGTTATTTATTTATTAACCCATGATGGTGATGAAATTTTTTTAGGCCCATGGTTTTTAATTGAAGAGATAAAAATAGGTGTGCCATAAACAATATTATCCTCTTAAAAATATACAAACTTGTTTTCTAGTGACATAGCCTCATAACAAAGAGATTTCAAAGGGTCAAAAGTTTTACAATATAATTTATTTTTGAGAGGAAATATAAGGCCCCTACATTTTTTAAAGTAATTTAGTTGATAAATAAATTGATGCATATAAGTTTTGAATTATAATATGTAATAAATAACATGTTTATATTTTTTGTGGTGATGAGAGGGAAGAAATTCAAATGTAGAATTTGTTCCCTTATTGTGAACATATTGTACTAATAACGTTTCTTCCAACTGAAGATATGCATGCAAATAGACACTAGGAATATGATGAAATCAACCTTAATATTTAAAATTTAAGATTTTAGGGAATGTTTTAAGCATACTTATATCATTAGTATTTTATTTCCCAATATAAATGAGAAATTAATTAAGGTGATAAAATGATTAAATAGGAGTATAAAGCAGAGCATACTCAACCTACACAGTCATCTTTCAACATCTAGACTTCTAAAATATTATAATAACAACAAAGTGCGATCTTTCATTAACTCTTTTATTTACATAGTCTATTTGTTTATCACTTTCTTGTTACTATTACCTAGCCATTTGGGTAGATATGAATTATATACTTCATAAGCCTCATTATTAGATCTATTCATTAAAATATTTTATTCCATATTTTGTGTAAACCTAAAATTAGGGTGAACATAAATGGTGAATCCCAACTTTTTTGAATATTAACCTAGGGTTTTAAAAAAAAGGCCATGCCTTTTGGGATTGGTCCTTTTCTTCAAATCTAATTTTAAAATTTTCTTTTAATATTAAGGTCTAATTTATAATATTTTAGAAGTTTATATCCAGAAAGATGACTGTGTAGGTTGAGTGTGCTCTACTTTATAAAGATCTCCACTCCCATCAAATAATTAAGATTTAGGAATTGTGAAATCATGAGTTAAGAATTGTACACACTATGGGATTTCCATATATAGCTTTAAATTTAACCCAAGTGTAGTATGCTTTGCTATCTAACTAAACATGTTTTATTCTTTGTTAAAAGATACCTATAATAGGAATATAATCTCTTGTGAAGGAATGTTAAGATATTTAAGGTGTTAATTTAGTTAATGAATCCTATCATTAATGGTTTCCATAGGTACACTATTCCTTATGGGGTTTGAAACCAAAAAAATATCACATCACAAATAATTTAAGATGAAGGAAAAAAATCATAAACATTAAGGGAATATACACTCCATTTAAAAAAAAAAATTAACATATAACAAAGATAAAACATTAACATCCAAATAAATATTATTATAATCAAGTGAGGCATATGTATTGAATATGAAACCTCAAGATTAGATAAGGGGGGGGTAAACTCTAATATTAAAAGAAAGATTTAAAATCAGATTTGAAGAAAAGGACCAATACCTAAAGGCATGGGGTTTTTGTTTAAACCCTAGGTTAAATATTCAAAGAAGTTGGGATTCACCATTCATGTTTACCCTAATTCTGGGTTTGCAAAAAATATGGAATAAAATATTGTAATGAATAGATCTAATAATGAGGCTTATGAAGTATATAGTTTAGATATACCCAAATGGATAGGTAATAGTAACAAGACAGTGATAAACAAATAAACTATACAAATAAAAGAGTTAATGAAAGATCACACCTTGTTGCTATTATAATATTTTAGAAGTATAGATGTAGAAATATGATTGTGTAGGTTGAGTGTGCTCTGATTTATACTCTAATTTAATCATTTTATCCACTTAGAAGTTTTTTACCCTACATAGAGTTCATATTGGTCTAGTTTGTATTGTTAGATCTATCACTCTTTTTATGAATCTATCCCATACAGGCTTACAAAGATTGATTTTTCTATCATTGGTTCACATCCTATTTTTTAATCTTCTTAAAGATGTGATTTATTGATTTATTGGGTAGAATGTACTAAATTAATTATTTTTTATCTTTATCCTAGCTTCAGAAAGAGACATCAATCTAAAATTAAAGAAGGGAGAAGTAGTCTAGTTGGGAAACCACCAAAATGGAATTGTAAGCTACATATCCCACATGATTACAATTAGATTCCTTATTATTCATACAAGGTCTAGAAGAAGATTTGAAATAAGTCCTCAACCTCATTTCCATAGGTGGAGATACAACTAGATGTCATTGGCTTAGGCCTATATTTGATACAATATTAATTGAAAAATTATAAAAAATCCTTATAAGCATAAATATAACTTTAAAAGTGTGCTTAGATTGATTTGGAGAAGTGTATTAACTTTAGAATATCTTAAAATTATCCTTATTCATGTCCAAATACCTTTTAATAATATTTTAAATTTAGTATTCCCTTAGGTTTAATTAATAGCTATTGACACTCAAATCAACATTAAAAAGGTGAAATAAACCATATAAATAGGCCTAAATAAACATAAGAAAAGAGGTGAGGGTCAAGTACCCATAGAAAATAAAAAGGGGTTTTCCTATGCTAGAAATGAACCTAAATGGGGTAGATTTTCTATAGGAACATGTCTATAATAAAATTAAAAAATATTAGGGATAAATATAGGAAAGATGAATGAGATAGTAAGGAGAGAAGTAGATCCCCAAGAGGTCAATCGATAAAAAATATAAATAATTATTAAATGGGACTGCAATAGAATACGAGAGAAAAGATAAAATAAAAAAATCACTGATAATCCATGAAGTTAAGGTAATGATATATATAAACAATATGTTATGAAAAAATATAACAAGAAAGATGTTTGTACCAAATTTAGGTGTCTATACTTAGAATCTATGTTGTTTAAGTAAAAGAAAGTACACAAAATAATTAGGGATAAGGAACCTACACCTAATAATGGTACATATATTCCTTTAAATGTTTATAATATACCTATTGGAGGTTATACTTCTATATTGGGTGATGACACTAATGCTCCTAGTATTCTTCATCATTTTATACCTACACTTACTGTCATTACTGCTAGGTTTCTCCTACAATTCTCACACAACCTAATATTTATTTGGTACCTCCTAATTCTAATCTAATTATTAAAATTTTATCAATATTTATTTCTCATGTTTTAAATATTAGGCTTGGTTAAATTAAAGCTACACATCAAACCCCTATTATTACTCTTTCTCATCTTATGATGGTTCTAATACATGTTCCAAAACTGTATAGACAATAAAATTTTCTAATAGACACTTGGAAATGTTAGTCTTAAATTAATTTCACCTCATATGATTTTTTTGTACACATATGGATCTTACACACTTTTCACTCATATTTACATGATTTTTATGGGTCTGACAATCCTAATTTTATATCAATCACCTATAGGAATTTCCTAATAAGTACATAACCTATACATTATCATACCCAAATTGCATAAAAATCATATGATAAATATTATTACCATTTAAATGAGTTCATTAGACTTCAAAACTTGTGAAATTACACACATGTCCAACTTTGATGAATTCATTCCCATACCAAGTAATGTTCATTTTTAAAATTCAAATTATCTTCATGGGTTGACCCATACATTAGACATGTTGGTGGAATGAGAAAATACCCAAAAATTTACATATAAATACCTAATATATCTAAGCCTAATCATAGATCTATAAATCATCTATCACTCATATGATATCACTTGCAAATTGAGAGGAACATCAATAAATAACCCAAATATTAACACTCCTCTAAGGATCAAACCTTAGCTAAGTTTGAAGCAATCAAGCCAAGCCAAAATTTTCACATTCCAAGTGTCAAAATATAAATCAAAGGTTTCATTTGTTAAATATGATTTTTTACACATACACCTCACATATATGACTACATGTGATTTGAATTTATTATTATAAGTATTGGATATGTAGGTAGTGCTCAACCATTAATTTAGGAGAGGTTGGGTTCAGATCAACCCATGGTTCTTCCCACCTTACAGGCCTAAACCTACTATCAAAAGTGGACCTATGGTTTCAAAGAGAATAAGACATGTTTCTAGATAATGAAAATATAAGAGCCTTTATATAACACATATAGACATATTACAAGTAAGAAATCTATAAAAAAAATAGAGATACATTGTACCCATAGAAAAATTTGGTAGAGGACATGAGTCCATAAAATGGTTCATTATATCCATAAAATAACATCCTTTTTCTTTCATAGGAAGTGGATCTAAATGTAGTTTTTAAACTTATAGTTTATTTAGAATGAAATAGTAAGTATATATCATGGTTATATCTTTAGAATTATTTGTTATTTATTGTTTTGCTATTTATAATGATTATTAGAAAAAAGCTATCAATGAGTGTATATATAGTTCATAATACACTAAGAATGATTTAAAGTATGAAGAGTAACCATGTTGAATTCTTCTACAACAAGATCCAATATTTTGGTCAAGATATGGACTCTTATAGGTTTGCTACAGAATCTCACAATAACTCTAGATTATAATAGGCTTGATACAACAATTATAGATTATAACAAGCTTGCTACATACCAGATATAGATTACATCAAACTAGCTATAGACTGGCTATAGATTACATTATCCAACTACAAATTTCACCAGGCTTGCTATAGATTTTAGTAGGCTTGCTATAGATTTCAATAGTTTGCTACATATTTCAATAGAATTGCTATAGATTTCAACAAAATTGCTACAGACTTGTTTGGAAAGTATTTTAAATGTATTCTAATGTTCCTACTATCATGAAGAATGATTTCCATTTAAATTCTTTCTATATATAGGTTTCTATGTATAGAATTTCCATTTATAAATTGTATTCAAATATAGGTTTATGTAATTTCATTCTAAATAATAACTCTCTCCATATTTGATGGGGATTTATATTATTTTACAATAGATTTTATTAGAATAAATATCTCTCTCTATATTTTATGGAGATTGAGATAGGATAGAATATATCAGTTGTTACTCCTAAATAAGATTTTGGTTGGAAGCATAAGATTATAAATGCAACCTTCCACACCCGAATGAATAATTAATCAATCAATATAATTTCTCTTTCCATTATTTTGAGTAATCCATCTGAAACCTATATTCTAAATAAATCATCTTCTGAGGAATAAGCTAGCCACTCATTCCAAGGAAGATAGATCCATGTATTTTTATTTTATTTCTTTATTATGTAATTATCATTTTGCTATAAATTTTTATTTTATTTCTTTGTTGCTATAAATTTTTTTTGTATAATTTGTTGTAAATCTATAGGTATTTTGTGTGTTTGTCATTTATTTTCAATTCAGTAATTTACTTTATATAAGTGTGTTTTAATTTTATGTAAGCATGTTTTAATTTTATGAAAGTGTGATTTTTAATTCTAACAAGTGTTATTTTTAATTCCTGCAAAGTGTGGAGTGTGATAGAAGAAACCATTTACCAAGGGTCTTGTTCTCCTATTACATATAGCCTTTAGACACCAACCCTGGATTAACAATATTAAATGAAGGGTATTGATGACACCCATCATTTTTGGTGCCATTGTTGGGGACTCAAGGTATTATTAGGAGATTTAAGATCTGCTAAAGAGATTCCTAGTGAGAGAAAATGTTTCTTTCAAATTATGCAATAAGAGACACTTAGTTAATGGTTTCTTTAGATTTTATTTTTTTTCAATATAGATTAAAATTTATTTTTATACAATTATAAATTTTAGATTTAAAAATAAAAAAAATAAAACACCTAATACTAACATTATTTTGTAGAATATAACAACTGCTAACATCATGAAGGAAGATCTAATTGTTGATGTAAGATGAAAATGAAATTCTGAAATAGATAATGAAAAAAATAATTTGATAAATGAATTTTTGTAGTTGTTCATAATCAATAAATCTGAAATAAGGAATGATATGCATTTAGCATTAGTTAGATCAACTATATATGGTTGTGAAAAACCTATAAAAATATAGTTGCACCTTTTCCAAAACCACCTATAATTGATAACACATATTTTAGATGATTCTAAAAAGTTACATGTTAAAAATAAGTGAAAATCACTGTCAAATTGGTCTCTAACTATTTTAGATCATCTCATACCTAAATTCTTGCAATAAAAATGTTTTTTTTTCTATTTCATTGAAAAACACAAATAATTTCTAGCAGGATAGGATTGCATGTCATATTTTTGTGAACAAAATGTAGAAATGGTTAAAATTTATGAAAAGATCACTGAAGTATACAAGGAGATGGCATTGCAGGTAGAGAAAATCAAGCTGATGATATCTACTAAAATAAAATGGTCTATAATCCAATCCATATTTTTTTTGAAGAAAGACTCCTGAACTAGAATTATGTGGCATATTTGATTTCCTAGGTAATAATAGTTTATTTATAGCAATGATTGATCAAGAAATTGAAAAAAAAACAAAAAAAAGAGAGTTGTATGGTATGCTAAAAAAAAAATATCACTTCCACTAGAGACTTGGTGATTTTATTTGATAAAATAATACATAAATAATGATTTCACATGACTGACTAATCTGTATGCAAGATAATGGTTTCAATGATTTTATTTCTAAAAACATATTATGACCTAGAGAGCTTTGTATGGATAATTGCCAAATCCAATCAAGTCAATAGATGGAGAGATTCATGCATAGATTTATGGACAAATACAGCCTCCTAGAAATATTACATGTAATATCGCCATGCATAGATTGGTTATTTTTAATGGATTCCACATAGGTCAAATAGTTTTGATAGGTTAAAAAAATAAAAATCTCATGCAAATGTAGATCACAACATAAGTGGATTCCATTAAAAGTTGAGATTTTTGATGGATGTGGAGCATGCAATAAATATGATACCATGAAATAGATTTAAATACCATGTATCAAGATATTTATCCATATTTTTCATGAGTCAAACAACTAAATCCTAACATAAATGGTCAATCTTACATAAATCATTGATTTTTATAAATTTTTAGCATGTACAATTTGTTGCTCTTAAACTAGGTGATCTAACCATTTCAATTTTATTTTAGAATTGCTAAATTATATTGAATTTTTGTTTTAAATATTTTTTCTAAACTATAGCGATTATGTTTGATAGAAAATATCAATTCAAATACTCAAGAGATTTAATTAATTCGATCTCAGCACTAGATGCTTATTCTAGTTTATGTGTTTTTTGTTAAATCTACATGGATGAGGAAGTTTTCAATTAAAAAAAAAAATTGGTGACAATATAAATTTTTTATAATCAGACTTCCCTTCCACTTCAAACTAACAGGAAACCCAAAATATTAAATTTACATATAGTTACATGAGATTGAGTGTTTAATAATTTATGAGTGCTGTAGATGCTATAAATTGATAAGAATTACATGTTTTCAACAAGATATCTTAAATATCATGAAATCATCTATAAAAATTAAATGCTAAGTAAATTTATGGTTCTAAAAGTGGTAAATCAGGCTTGGCTTCAAGAGGCTCCACCCCTTGACCCTACCCCTTGACCTCTCTTTGTATCATGACATAGAGCACACAAGGGGCACTACCACTTGACCTCACTGGGGGATGCCACCCCCAGACCCCCACTTTTGATTTATCAAGTGAAGAAGAAGATAATGATAAGCTTATGCAACATGATGCAAATCCAGACCAGGTTGTAGATAAAGAACACAAATTTTAGCAGCAAGAGGAGGCATACAAAATCTATTTGTAATAAGGAAGCTAAGGACTTACAAGATTCAGTTATCTAGGTATGTTTTTCAATTTTTAGTTTCTATAAAATAATTCAACAATGTAACTTTATCTTCCTTGTATAAAATAATAGTTAGTATTTTCTGTACAGTTCATAATAAAAAGATACGCTGATATTTTATTTTACTCATTTCCATCCATATTCAAGAATTAGCTAAACTCATATTCACTTGTATAATAATAAAACTTGTCTGAGAAAGTTCTTATTCTATACAATTAAATCCTATTAGCAGTAATGTTAATTCTTAAACTATCAATCATTCTTACATAGGCTGAAATGCATTTTTTCATATACATTCAAATATTCATCTTAATAGTGTATTATTGGCATTTATATTTCTTTGACATTACTGATATTATGCTTGTCAAGAAAGGTTTTATTTATTTTTGGTTTTTACAAGATACTTTTATTACAAGAAGTCATTCTGAAGATGAAAATTTATGCCCATGACTTCTACAAAGCATTTGGAAAATTATCCTGAGTTACCTTTGACAATAGAATGCAGTAGAATCAACAAGTGTCAATGCTAAAGAATGTCAACATATAAAAAATTTCATGCCACATTTGCAAGTAGTGTGAAGATGCATAGAGTCTATGGCTAACATTTTCCATGTCATTAGTTTTCTAAAAATAAAAAAAAAAAAAAAAAAAAAAAAAAAAAAAAAAAAAATCCAACAATGAAAACTTTCGAGCATTGTTGGCAGTCTTGGTTTGAAAACCAACTTGCTAACATACCAAGTGTTGAAATAAAGATCCTTGACTAGAAAACCAATTATTGGTTAGTCAATGGCAAAAACATAAAAAATAAAAAAAATGCAATTTGTCAAATGAAATAGTTGATGCAACTTTCTCTTTGGTTACTAATGTCTGTACTCTTATTTTTCAACATAGTAAAATTGTACTTTTATCCACACTTTTTCTAACATATTTTACTTTGGCTACTATGGAAGTAGCACTAGAGACTGAAGGTATGCCATGGTATTTTACTTTACCATTTTAAGTTTAAATTTACTTGTAAGTTTTGTTATTATGTGAAGATCTACTCTTGTAAACAATTTATTTTGGGAAATAGATAAACTTCCATCTGATCTTTTATAATCTCATCCCACTTCATTCATTTGGCATACATGAACTTTAGTGTGGGAGAGGAAAACAACTTTGAAGATATAAGAATTGAGCTTATCCAAACATACAACAATAGTTTGATCTTGATAATGGTACATAGTTTTTTTTATCTAAACATAGAAATATAGTTTGATCTTGATCATGGTACATAGTTTTGAAAGGAACAAGAATTTGTTTATGTCAAAATAAATGTGTAAACAGAGTAGGAAATTATCAACATAAGAACCTACTCATCCCAATTTTTTTTGAAAAAAAAAAGAAGAAAAGAAAGAAAGAAGACAAGATGAAGAAAAAAACAAAGAAGAAAAAAAATAAGGAAAGAAGAAAGTATGAAGAGAGCAGCATGAGACTTCCACACAAGAACTTATGTTAAAAGGATAAAAAATAATATGAGGATAGTAGGAAAAATCTCTACACAAGAACCTATCCTTAAATGTCCATTTTTATTGACCAGTTTTGGTTGAGATTTTAAAAGATAAATTTCATTATACTTGTACCAATGAAATCAATTTGGGAAGCCTATTTGAAGTAGGAAGTTAAGTCTAACCCATGCATATGTACCATGACATTTTAAACAGTGGCATGCATGAGGACATGTATGAGATTAGGTGTGAGGGAGATTATGAGTCCATAAAATAGCTCATTATATCCATAAAATAACATCCTTTTTCTTGCATAGAAAGTGGATCTAAATGTAGTTTTCAAACTTATAGTTTATTTAGAATGAAATAGTAAGTATATATCATGGTTATGTCTTTATAATTCCTTATTATCTATTGGTTAGCTATTTTTAATGATTATTGAGAAAAATCTATCAATGAGTGTATGTACAGTTCATAATATGTGAAAAATGATTCAAAGTATGAAGAGTAACCATGTTGAAGTATTCTATAACAAGATCTAGTATTTTGGTCAAGATATGGAATCCTATAGGTTTGCTATAGAATCCCATAGGAGCTCTAGATTACAACAGGCTTGCTACAATAGCTATAGATTACAACAGGATTGCTACAGATTAGCTACAAATTATATTAGACCAATTACAAATTAGTTACAGACTAGTTATGAATTATATCAAATCAGCTATAGATTTTACCAGGCTTGCTATGGATTTTACCAGGATTGTGATATATTTTAGAAATCTTGCTATGGATTTTAGTAGGTTGCTATGGATTTTAACAGAACTGCTACAGACTTCAACAAAACTACTATAGACTTATTTGGAAAGTATTTCTAAATATATTCTAATGTTCCAACTATCATGAAGAATGCTTTCCATTTAAATTATTTCTATATATAGGTTTCTATATATAGACTTTTCATTTATAAATTGTATTAAAATATAGGTTTATGTAATTTCATTCTAAATAATAACTCTCTCCATATTTGGTGGAGATTGAGATTATTCTGCAACATATTTTATTAGAATAAATATCTCTCTCCATATTTTGTGGGGATTGAGATAGGATATAATATATCAATTATTAATCTTAAATAAGGTGTTGGTTGGAAGCATAAGATTATAAATGCAACCTTTCACACCTGAATGAATAATAAATCAATCAATATAATTTATCTTTCTATTATTCTGAGTAGTCCATCTAAAACCTATGTTCTAAATAAATTATCTTTTGAGGAATAAGCTGGCCACTCATTCCAAGGAAGATGGATCCATGTATTTTTATTTTATTTATTTATTTTATAATTATCATTTTGCTTTAATTCTTATTTTATTTCTTTGTTGCTGTAAACATTTGTTTTGTATAGTTTATTGTAAACCTACATGTGTTTTGTGTGTTTGTCATTTATTCTTAATTCAACAATTTACTTTCTCTGTGTTTTAATTTCATGCAAGTGTGATTTTCAATTCTAACAAGTGTGATTTTTAATTCCAACAAGTTTTATTTTCAATTCCTGCAAAGTGTGGAGTGTGATAAAAGAAACCATTTGCCAAAGGTCTCTTTCTCCTATTGCATACAACCTTTGAACACCAATCTTGGATTGACAATATTAAATGAAGGGTATTGATGACACCCATCAGGACATACACTAACATGTGTTGATAGCATCAAGAGATTAACTATTTCATCTAAGCACATCCAGATATTTATTTATTGATCCAAGCTATTATTGATCTAGTTTTCACCCCTTTTTAGCACTTGCACACTATATTATACCTACACAAAATAGAAACATGATAAGTTTATAAATTCCTTAGGTTATTTATATTTATAAATAGTGAAATTGTTTAATCACATTCTATATTTTAAATTCAAATTAGTATTTATTGTGTATACTTTATAAAATCTAAATAATTCATAGTTTAGCACTTTTTTAGGTTCACTTAATCAATAATATGGTAAAACATATTTGTGAACCCATATATTGTCTAGAATATAGAAAAACCATAGGTTGACCTTAGGGTTTCATTCATTATTTCTAGGGTTTAAGATGTGTGTGTGTTTCAAACCTGATTTTTGATTTTCCATCATTCCACAAATTACACATGACTAGAATGGAAGTACATATTTTTTATTTTATAACACAAGCTATGATTGTAATCATTACATTATATTTTCCTTTTATATAAAAAATGTGTGACAACTATGTAATACTATGGATCAACTATTTGTATAATTATAAGGATAAAATTAATTATAAATAATCTACTACATTCCTTAATTCATAATTTGCAATATTTAATCCACATTGCTTCATGTTACCACTAGGCACAAAAGGGCATGCATGATTCATTTTGTTCCTCCTCCCCACAGAGATCAAAGTTGTACAAACTACCCTATTTCCGTTGTTATTCACCCAATGCTTGTATTGGATTTTTTAGTCCATGTTATCACTAATAGAATAGATACAATACACCCTCTTGATGAACTTTATGTGAATATTTAATCTAAAAATTCTCATGAACAAGAAATAATTAATATGGATGCTAATAAAGGAAGTGAATAGGCATAATTTCTTGATAGATTGGATGACATAGATGAAAGATAATTAACTAAATATATTGAAATTACAACACAAATGCATGATTCACTACTATATGTAACAAGATATGAACACAAAAATTTATCTAAGGTTATCACATCTAAGGAAAAATATTATCTCTTCAATGATATCCATCAACTTTTTAGAGTTATTGATTCCACCATAGGTGTTTAGAATATTACTAATGATTATATGCCCACATCTATACCTTTGGCTATAGATGTGATGTCCACCCATAGTGTGAGGGAAACACAAGGATTCCTTCATATTACTATTCCAACATATATAGCATATATACATCATACAATGGCTACTCATGTTATATCATCATTATTTCCAATTGCATGATCCCTCAATAATTTGTTTTTATAGTTATACAGGCTAAGGTGTTGCAATTAGAGTATGGTGCTTATATATTAATTCATTTAATTAATTATCATTCATTTATTCATAACACATTATCCCAAAATATTTTTCCTTATCCCTTACATATGATATTTGTAGCTCCTGAGCTTACATTATACGATGGTAAAGGTGAACCGAAAAAACACCTAAAAGCCTTTCACATAGCATGTTTGGACTATGCATCTAATGACATATTGTTAACTAATTTATTTATATTAAATATTAAAAAATATGATTTATGTTGGTTCTATGATATCACTTTCCAATCAGTTAATGCATTTAATCCTTTGGAATGTCAATTTATAACACATTTTTTTATTAATATCAGTGAGACATTGCCTAATGCTCAAATTATAATAATCAATCAAGTATCAGATGAAACAATTAGTGGCTATGCACTTTAATATAATATCATGATTTTTAAGGCCACATATCCTATGGCCAACAATGAATTACATGATGTAATCAAGAAAATTTTGATTTATCCTCTCCATGAATTTAGTATGATCAATAAATTCAAATCATTTTATGAGTTATGTTATATAATTATAAAATGAAAATTTAGGATCATTGCTTTGAATGAGATAAAATATGTGCCCAATGCAACAACTAATTCAAATAAAAAGTTTCAAATCAAACCAAGTTACAATGTCAAACTAAAGAATAATAATAATTAGGAAAAAATAATAGTTAATGCAATATCATAGCCTACCAATATTATTATTTTATCCATTCCTCAAAGGAGGAAGTTTTAATGATTACCAAAACCTCCTCATATAGTGTTACATATGTTTCTAGAGTTTAACCTTATATCTCTCGTTCCACCAAAATAAGTTGATATGAGTAAGCCTACACCTAATGGATATGATAGTAATGCATATTTTGATTATCATCTATGTGCTATACATTCTATGAATAAATTATTAAATATAAGGTGTAAGATACAATATCTCATTGATGAAATCATTATTGAGATTAACACAACCAAAAATGACTCAAGACAACAACTTAATGGAAATGAAAATTTGAAAATATTTTTTGATCCCTTTCCAAATCATGCAGTAATAAAAACTATGGATACTAATGTGGTGCATGTAAAATACAATGTACATCCTCATCCCTTAACATATGATCACCAACTGGATAGTATCATTGTACACTTATACGGATATCAATGCAATGACTGAAAATTAAATTTAATGACACTAAGATTATGGAAGGCCAATTTGATTTCAATTCATTATTTGTATGAGCATACATCAATTCACAATCTATACATACTTTCATGGTATACAATGGTTCAAGTTAAAATATTTGTATAATGACATTTTTCATACTCTTATATATAAACATGAGGAATTTATGGATATAAAATGGATAATAAAGGATTTTATGGAAAAGAACATAACCCCCTAGGATGCATTGTGATATCTATTTTTAGTAGTAATGAGTACAAGGGTATTTTAATTTTTTTTGGGATGCCCTTAGATACCAAATACCCATGCAATACCATCTTCAATGCATTGATGTGTAAAATATATAAACTACAACAAAGTGGTCAATTTTTTTGGTATTCCATAGGAATATCCCATTCATCCAAATAAATTTACTCCTCCATCCCCACCACCATCACAATAAATTATTCAACCTATTCAGGTTAATTATACAAAATTAGTTACTCTAGCTACTAAGGTTCATTCTACATAGACATTTTAGAGGAAGCTAGTTGAATTTCCTAGATGCCCAATACTTCAATGCCCATTATATCAAAGAGTTATTCAAGACTAACAATGACCATTATCTACTCTATCATGTATTAATATAGTATTATATAAAATTAATTTTTTTCAACATTGAACAAATGTACATATTTATCCTTATATATAATGGATTCCATAGGATACTATATGTCCTAGTGTTACTCTTCATACATAGGATCCTATAAGTTATGTTGATTATGACACTTACATTAAAACTTGAAATCATTATTTATATTTAGATACATTTACATATAATACTAATCACTCATGATAGATTACCATTCCCATGTCTGATAACTATACATGACCATCCCATTGATTGGATAATTGGTTAACGTTTACATATTCATAAAATATTTCAAAAATACAAAATAAATTCCAACAAATAAAAATTAAGACCTAAGAATGAATTATTTTATTAGTTCAAATTATTCATTTATTTTATTTATCACATGTTTGGTAGATTAAATCTCCTTTTCCATGTGTACATGCATTTCACGATATATATAATATATGATGTATGACATACAAGTTATACATGATACATGAATACATAGATGCAGGACAATCTTATACTGAGGGGCCATGCCAATGTTGGGAGAATATCATTCCATAGGTTACATTGTTATAGGTTATATATTTCTATGACCTTTCTATTTATTAAGTTCAACTATGTTTATTTCTTGTACATATCTTGATTTTGCTTGTATTATTTATAAGTCTTCATTTCATGGATATGCTACTTTTCTATGATGTGACATTGACATTGATTGATAGTATAGACTAGTTTAACTTGTTATATTCTTCATTTTTTTATTTAATTTCATAAGCTTATCATTGATTAGGATTTTTTCCATTTCCCTTCTTTAATATCTTTTTCTTGATTGTGTGTATCAATGTGCGAATTTTTATTTTTGCCCTTGGCCTTATGTGACATTTGATTGTCCATTGTGTATGATCCTTAGTATTTTTTAACATTTGATTGTCCATTATATGTATCCATAGGTATTTTATGAAAGTGAGTGATATTGCATGTTATTTTATTGTGTGTTCCATGTCCATGACATTGAGTGCTTATGATTGGATAAATCTATAATTGTCTGTTGAGTTTATTGATTTTTTTTGAGTTTTTGGTGCTATGATCCATATCACGCACCTCTCTATTTATTTATGGGCACCTTTCCTACATAGTTCAATATTCATCTCAATACCTATATCATGATGGTTACCATTGTGTGCTTAATTGTTATATCTACCTTGACATGACACTTTTATCCTTTATACTATTGCTTTCATATATACTTTGATGATATGCTCATAATATGATGAAATATTATCCACATGTTAGCACATGATTCTAAATGATTACATATTTATACATAACATGATGCAATTGAATCTTTTATTTTGAGATGAGTAATCCATAGGCTACATTCATCACCTTAAAAGGGGGTCATATTATGGGCTTTTGATATATATTCAAGCCTCCATAAACAAAAAATTAAGATTTTGAGAAATATTATAAGATTAAGAGAGTTCAAATCAGTTCAGAATATAAGTTTGGTTTAGATATGGGGAAATCATTTACATATTTAAACATATTTTAGGGAATATGTAATGAATATGCACACATTATACAAGAACATGAGTTAAATGTTTTTCAAATTTAAGATAAAATAAGATATAAATTTATAATAATCTATATCATGTTAGAAAAAATTGGATTAGATTATAAGGGATGAACATTAATCATGCATATGTAAACACTATTACAATTTTCTATTATGTAATGAATGGTATCTATAAGTGAACACTTTGAATATATATGTCCATCTGCAGTGGTTGATTTAGTTAATTGATGAGTGCCATTGAGGTTAAATGACACTAAATAATGTAAGCACTACTCTACAAGCCCATTATGTGGCTTTCCATTTTCATATTGAGGTTAAATATTATTTGAATAAATAATTTGGTTTAGTTTCAATGACACTTGATGGCCTAGGCACTACTCCCTCTTCATGATGGTTGAATAATTTATCTTCCCAACCAATTGCCTTGACTTGGTACATAAATTAGGGCATGATCACCCCAATTATTTAAATGCTTCAATAAGAATAAAAATTAATCAATGTTTCAACAAGAATCATCTCCAACATATTAGAGGAAAACATGGTTCACCCACATACAAGTTTATTCCTTCCTTGCTCTTTAAGTTTCAATTTCATTTCATATATGTAAATTGGTTGCTACATGTTCATTTTATTTTTTCTTGGATAAAGTTTCACTTTCATATATCCTCCTAAATAAAAATGTTTGGTACACATTTAGGTACATCTCTTTATCCTTTTAATATAACATTATATTTCACTTCAAGACTATAATAAAAGGGGGGAATTATTAACACTAAAATATAATAATACACACTTGTTAATGTGATTATTGAATTTATTTTACCTTATTTGACTTGTGCATACACATAGGGATATTAAATGCCCTTCTCTCACATCTACATGCTTTCTATGTGTTTGACATTCCTAATTTTCTATTATTCACCTACATGAATTCCCTACTTTGTTCCTAACCTATGAATTATAATAATTATACTATATATTAGTCATCAGATCAATATTCTTACCTTTTAAATGATTTTTTCAGACTTAGATGATTGAATTTTTTTGTAGGTGTCCAACTTTGATAAGTTCCTCCCTAGATGAAGTAACAATCATTTTTATTATTTAAATTATCTTTATGGGTTAGAACATACATTTCAAATGTTAGTGGCATGATAAATTAACTAAAAAGTCCCATATAAATACAAAACAGGTCAAAATCTATTTTTGGATCTAATAATCATCTATCACTCACATGAAATCACATGCACATTGAGAATAACATCCCTAGACAACCTAAATATGTAAAAACCTCCAAATAATATGCCTTATCCAAATCTAAATCACTCAATCCAAGATAATGTTAACATTTTCCTTGTGTCAAAATCTAGATTGAATATTTCATTCATTAAAAGAGCACATTTACATAAATACACTTAACAAGGTGAACTGCAGGTAGTTTGAATTCTATGTTTAGAGTATTAGATATGTAGATAGTGCTCAACCATTCATTTGTGAGTGGTTGGGGTCACCTCAACCCAATTTTATCCCCCTTTTATAGGATTTAACCTAGTGCCAAAAGTGGACACAGGGTTTCAAATAGAAGGAGACAATTTTATAGATATTTCACACATAATGAGCCTTGCTATTTCACACATAGATAGATTACAAGCAGGTGTAATGACTTGTACAAAAAGGAGAGGTAATATGACCAAAATGGTTTTTATAAAAGGAAAGATGATAAAATATATTGATATCATCTATATATTGATGATTTCATCCAAGCCTATCTAGATACCTAGTTCCCGATCTAAATAACTTGGTCTAGTTTTCACCCTTTCTACCACTTGCACACTTTATCAAACCTGCACATAATATAAGAATGTTAGGTATATAAATCCATTAGGTCTTTTATATTTATGTTAATTTTAATTGCTAATTCACATTTTGCCTTTTACATTCAGATTAGTGTTTATTGTTAATTGTATACAATTTGAATAATTCATAGATTTCCACTTGTTTAGGTTCACATAGAAAAAGATAAGGTAAAACAAATTTTAAGATCCATTTGTCCAATAAAAACTTCAATCTATGTTATTGTATATTAAAAAAATATCATCGATGTGAGGTAGATGGGTTAGTAAGTGGGTTATTTGTGCCCAACCTCACCAAGGTTTGAATCTTGTTGGGTGCTTATAGACTAGATGTGGCCAATTGAGTTGACTTCATGATTTGAATGGATAGTGTTGGCATTTATATTAGTTTAGTGGTTCTTGGGGGATGGACCCACTATTGTGTCTCAAATTTGGTTTGTAGATCTGGTTAAAAATTTATTATCAATAAAAATAATATAAAATTACATAACTATCAGCAAGGATCTCATAAGTCTAGTCTTGTGGTTTTTACTAACGAAATATTACAAAACCCATTGGCTAATGAGATTTTTGTTCACCCTTTGACTCTTGATTTTTTAGTTTCCAAAATTTAATATAATAATGATAAGGATAATTATTCACACCATATTATATATTATTTTTCTTCATGCTTTGTTTTTCTGATGATGACTTATTAATGACCATTTTTTCCCCAGAAGTCACAATGACTATACTTTGGATTGGTTATAAACCTTACCTATAGGATTTGTGTGTCAATTTAATGATTTTGTTGACATATTATTAGTTCATTTCTCTATAAACATAGTCAAAATGTCACATTTTATCAAGTTTCATAAATTAAACCTATGTGACATCAAATTAAAACATTTTGGCCATGTCCATTTTTACATAGGTTGAAAACATTCAAAATTATGAACATTTTGGAATCAGATTCTTTGTTTTTACCTATAGATTTAACATTTAATTTTTAACATATATGTCCAACATCAAAATTTCAACATGATATTTTGATCAGGGCATGTCTTGCTTTGATATTTTAAAGGATGCTTTATAAAATACCAAAAAAAACCACAGAGACAATCACTATTACACATGCAAAAAACGTCATGGAGAAAATAATGTTTGCAAGAGGAGCATTTTATAAAAAAAACCAATATATAATGGATACAATTTTATTGAGGATAAATTAAATTTATTACATAAGGTGATGCAATCTGGCATCTAGGTTCATAATAAATCTTGCATCGACTAAACAAAATCACTAGAGTTAATTATAAATAAGCAATGCTTGCAAGCCTTTGATGTTTGAATTGACTACACTAATCCAAAACCACCCATAGGTTCAAGGTATCTCAAAAAATATAAAATCAATCTCAACAAGTAAGAACAACATAAAAAACTAATGCATAACTATAATTCAACATAAAAATATAAAAAGTGCTATAATACCTTAGAAGATCATATGCCATTTTCCAAACATTGTGCATGATTATGATTTTACATAAAATTCCAAAAAAACCTATAGTTCACATACACATCTTATAAATTTGCATGCAAGATCTAGAGAACATTATAATATTATATGTAAAATAAAATCATGGCACATCATTACACTTTTTTAGTAAATCCCAAAATATGCTACACTACAATGCACCATCTTGCGACATGTTTACATAATTTAAATAGCCTATGGAACCACCTCATAACTTTGAAATGTGGCACACATTTATGTTTCTAAAAAAACTCTTAAAAATATGTAGTAGAAACATCGATGCTTTGTGTTAGGATGTGTCTTGGTTACTATTAAATCCATGGCTTGCAGTATGACATCAAACTTTTTAGGGTTTCATATACCTATCAAAGGTCCCTCATAACTTATAGAATCCAAAAATTCAAAATAAGGAGATGAAACATCTTTTAAATGAAGCTAAAGCATTTATATTTTCATAATGGTTCTTTGGAAACTACTTTATATGAAAAACATTTTTGTTAGAGAGGGTTTAGATAGAGTTGAAGGTTAATATTAGCTAGCTAGGATAGTTGGCTAAGATATAGGAGTTGGTTCAACACTAAAGGTTTTTAAAGATATAATTATTATTTATGTAGTTATAAAATAATAAGCATATACTTTCTAAAAGCATGTAGGTATAAGTATAGCTGTAAGATTGAACCACATCCATTAATAGACTAGTATTATAACTCTACATGTTTTTTAGTCTGTAGTAAAATTGAAAGTATGTTATAGGTGTGTGTTTCCTAGTCTTATAATTGAAAACAATAAATAATAAGAATGTCATTTTTTTGTATTGTGCATATATTTTGTGTGTGTGTGTGTGTGTGTGTGTGTGTGTGTGTGTGTGTGTGTGTGTGTGTGTGTGTGTGTGTGTGTGTGTGTGTGTGTGTGTGTGTGTGTGTGTGTGTGTGTGTGTGCGTGCGCGTGCGTGTGTGCGTGTGTGCATGCATGTGTATGTGTATGTGTGTGCGTGTGCATGTGTGTGTACATGTGAGTGCGTGCGTGTGTGTGTGTGTGTGTGTGTGTGTGTGTGTGTGTGTGTGTGTGTGTGTGTGTGTGTGTGTGTGTGTGTGTGTGTGTGTGTGTGTGTGTGTGTGTGTGTGTGTGTGTGTGTGTGTGTGTGTGTGTGTGTGTGTGTGTGTGTGTGTGTGTGTGTGTGTGTGTGTGTGTGTGTGTGTGTGTGTGTGTGTGTGTGTGTGTGTGTGTGTGTGTGTGTGTGTGTGTGTGTGTGTGTGTGTGTGTGTGTGTGTGTGCACGTGCATGCGTGCATGCACGTGCACAAGTCATGTATCTATTACGGTATTGGGTTATATTTCATTGGACCCACTAATTATGAAAACATCACTAAGTATTTGAAAAAAGGTTTTTCCTTATTGGATTTAGTGTGTATGGCTTTTTTTGAGTTAGTTACATGTTATGAAATAGAATCCTATATTTATGTTAATTTTATGAGTGTGAAGACATCTTCTAATAATGAGTGTTGGGTATAAGGTGTTAGATTCAATTAAATTCATTGTATGAAAAGTGGGTAGAGAGATATCTTGTAGAGGTAGGTAGAGAACAAATAGTTACAACAATGACATATAGAAGGGTCTAGAAAGAGAAATAAGGTGGTTAAGAAGCACATGTTTTATACCTATAGATAATGGATGAGATGTGTATATCCAATCAATAAAATATGGATGACTTGGAGCAAATAATGTCACATAAAAGGAAGAGGATAATTACAAATAAAATCCTCATGAAGTTAGGAGGATAATAACCCATAAAATAAAAGACACCAATAGAGGTCATGGTTAAAGAATAATGTAAGTACATTTTCAATATCCAATTATTTTCATGTAGAGAGATATAGAAAGAGCTGGTGAAGTATATTGTTACAATAGAGTATCATTTTTAAGAGAAGTGTATTGAATACCTAAATAGTATAGAGGTTGTAGTTAAAATATTGTGTGATAGTGAAATAATGTATTAAATATATATCTAAGAGAGGAGACAATATAAAGGAAAGACAAAGTTAAATATTTTAGAATGTATGTTTTTCAAGTTAATGGGGCAACTTGTGAACCCAAAAATGAAAGTAGAGTGGTTGAGAAAGCTTCAGATCCTAAGGATCGAGAGTAAAGAGAATAATATTTCCTTGAGAGGAAACGAAAGAGTGAATTTTCCATGTGAGAAAATCAAGTCTATTTTGAAGAAAAAATAAGAAGGAAAAATGAAATTAACCCATAGTAAAATGAATAATCATAAAAAATAATAGAGATAGAGGAGGTGAAGAGTTTTTGGTATTCCATAAGTGGGAAGAGGATGAAATCCCATTTAAACATAAATAAGGTTTTTTGTTTTCATATTTACAAGGAAGGATGGTTGAGGAAAATTGAGGAGAGTTGTAGGCTTTTATGAATTAAACAATAGAGGTTAATAATGTATAAGTTAATACACATGATGGAAGTATAGTGGATGACCATTTATGTGAAGTGGAAATAACAAATAACTATTTTCATGAAGAAAGAGAGAGGAAGGGTAAATCAACATTACCCAAGTCAGAGATTGAGAAGTTGAAAAAGGAGATGAGATTGGTGCACACCATTGTGGAATCCTTGAGGAAGAAACTATAATAGAAATAATGACAGAAGAATAATAATATTATAAATATGAGGCAATCCCTCGTATATGAAAAGGAAAAATGAGGAGAAGAAGGGGTAGAGTATTGTTAACTAGAAGAAGGAGAAGATTTTAATGATTACCATGGAGTTGGAGGGGATTTAAAATAGAGGCTCTTTAAAAATAAGATAGTGGTCGAGATAATGATTTTACCAAAGGTAGTTATAATCATTAAGAAGTGACTTAGCAAAGATTGGCTTATCAAATTGAGACTCCTTGACAACTAGAATAGTAAAAAAGGTGATTCATCATAGGTGGACTCATCACAAATAGGTTTTTCAAAAAAACATCTTAGATTGGTTGGTTCTCTTAGCCTTGGTTTATAATCAATTGTAAAATACAAAATTTCAACTTATGTTGGTCTTTGAATGATTGATTTTGTTGGATAAGTACCGATTGGCTTGGTTTTGGCTCAATGATCACCAATCCATCATACTCATACCTTCTCACAAGGTCTCTTCATATCATGACTAGGCTTAAACTACTTAAGCACTTGACCTCAAAGACCTACTACTTATGAATTTTTAAACAATGGAAACAAGAAAACAACATTAATAAACACTATAATACACTACATACCTCTATCCATGCTTACATATGTAAATTTACTTTGAAAACTAATCTTCATGCCTCATTAGGCTAGGGAGGTTTAGATGTAGACCTAGACTGAAGGTTCTACCCCTGTAGGCTCACTTTGAAACACTTCTGAGTGCATCCACACCTCATACTCATGCTTATACAAACATCAAAATTTCTCACTACCTAATATCACTCACCTCATCATGCCACCAAATCATACTTTTACCATGACATGACTAAACTCAAAATTCTAATGCACTTGATGCCTTGATCTATTCCTTCCATGTCATTACCTCAACAAAAAAATCAACCAAGTAGATATAATACATTAATTTCCTTCAAATTATCATGATCACACTCTTCTCAATGTATATTGTCTCACCACATACTACCAACTATGCTTACTATGCCTATTAAGACAACCTCAGTCTTGTGATCAAATAGGTATGTAGTAGTAACCATCACTGATGTAAGAACTAAATAATCCTATGCATTAAAAAGAAGCATGATGTAAATCATGGAACTATACTAAAATGGGAGGTACATGATATGGATCATGTCAATCACAAACTCATTAATATCAACAAGCTCAGCATGCACAAAAAGTTACACAAACAATCCTAGATGAATCCACTTGTAGGCATGCAATATCATAGAAAAAGCCAAGGGTTATAAATAAGGGACATAAATCAAACAAAAAGAAAAAATTAATCCCATTTATAAATAGTGGAATAAATGTTGATGATAGATACCTATTGAGGGATTGATATGGGTTGGGTATGGGTGGTAGCTGGGTTGGTGTTAATGTTTCATATTCGCATTACGAGTATGAAGGTAAATAAACCCTCTTGACAAAGGAAATGAAAGGTATATAGATATATTATAAAGGATTTAGACATATTATAAGGGTTACACAAAGAAATACAAATGTGGGACCATCGTGTTGGGAGAAAAAGTCATATTGGAAATGGTGGTGTTTGGAGATCTTGTGAATGAAAAATAAGAAGAGGGTGAAGACATGTTGAATTTATAAAGAAAAATGGATAAGGAATAAATAAAGGATTTCCTTGAAAATCCCATATTTTATGATGAGATGAATTTGATGGAGGGATTGTCCTATAAAAAAATTATTATTTGACTATGGTGTAGGTGTGAAGGAGCAAGAATGTAAGGAAACAAAAGAATAAAATATACCATGTGTGCACTTTAAGTTTGAATAAAATCAATAAAATATTTTATGTAATGAAAAATATATCCTCTTGATTGAGGGTAGTCTTAAGGTGAATAGAAATCATAGAAATAGATCAACACTATGCCTCCTCAAAGTCCTAGAGAAGTAGTAAGGAAGAGAGTTGTAATTTGATAATTTGGATATTAATAGACATCAAGTTAGGTATGAATAATAAATTATGTTCCTCATAAAATTAGATAAACCTAGAGAAGGGGAGAATGATGATAGGGAGGAAATAGAGAATGATGAGAATGGACTTTTGGTATTCCATCATATGACCACAAGTTATGTTTTGAATAAAAATAACAATGAAGATTTGGAAAAGATGAATATAAGTCATAATGAAGAGGTGGATTTAGTGTTTTTGGGATCTATTTATTTCCACAAAGTGGTTTTCCAATGTGTAAGTATAAGAATGAATAGGTTGGAAAAGGAAAATAACAAGTATAGTCCAATATAGAACATCATGTGGATAAGAAACCAAAAAAAGAGGTGGTACAAGAAGATACTATTGTAGAAGTCATTGATTCTTGGAAGAAATTTGCTTCATGCTATGAGTGTTTTACCCTATAGCTTATATACATGTTAAAAAATTATGCACAATGGAATACTTTTAACATGTCAAAAATATAATCTTCCCTTTAAATTTTGTATAATGGTTGATCCTCAACATACCTTAATGAAACTTGTGTAAGAATTAATAAATTATAGTGGGACACAAGAAATTTATTCCAATCAAGCAAGACACAACATTTGAGACTGTAAAAAGTTGTGATACTCAAGAAAATAATGAGGACAAGGGGTAATATAATTAGGATAATGAATATGATAATAGAATGAGAAAAGATAAGCATTACTCCAATGAGTTATATATATTATAAAGATGACATGAATGTATTTTGTGTTATTTAAATTTACATAAGTCTTAAAGAATATGGAGGACACAAAACTACTATTTGAGAATAAAAATGAATAGAGAAATGTAAGCAACTAATTCCAAAAATATGTTATCTTGAAAAAGATACATAGGATAATACTAAACAAATAAAAAGCAAAAAATATATATTTGGACCTAAATGTGTACGAAATATTAGTTATAGTGATAAAGAATTTATAAAAAGAGAACAAGGTATAATATAGCCCATTATTTTAAAGTCTCATCCATTCAAGAAAAGAAATGTTTATAAAAATAATGAAAAGTTACATAAGGATTCCAAGCATGGACATAAAAATGATGAAGCACATGAAAAATTAAAAAATATATATTGTGATATGAATAATAGATATTTGGGTTCTCAATCTCATTGCAGCTCTATTAGTAGTTTATAGTAAATTACAAGACAATAAATCACTTTGTTCAATTTATGATGTCTATAATGAGTCACTATCAAGAGCTTGAAATTATAATGCATGTCACACAAGAAGAAACATCTCAAAAATTTCATCACAATAAAAACATTTCTTAATCCTTTGCTATCCCTCCTATTTCACATTCAAAAAATAATACAAAAAATCATGTATTTATGATTTCATATGAAACAAATTATTCAAAACATAGTGGTATGGAACTGTATGAGACAAATTATTTATCTCCTTTACCTTTTATGCAATTATAGTTTCCTTATGAAAAACATTATCTATTTTTTTTGGATCAATACTTGAGGATATAAAGGTCCCAGTTCTAAATTGGCTTTTGACCGGAGCCAAAACCAGTTTTGGAGCACATCAGGAGGTCTAGTCTCCCATGACCAAAAGAAAACTAACAAATGAAGAGAAAATTTTAATCCTTTTTTAATCCCAAAAAATAATAAGGATCTAAAAGGAAAAAAAACCTTCAAAAAGTTAAGAAATTAGACAAAAACAAGAAAAAAATTCTACAAGAATCAATAAAACCAATCCAAATCCAAGCTTCAAATCAACCATTGGATGATTGTAGATGCTGAACTCTACTAAAAATTAGCGATTCTATGGTCCATTGAGTTCATTCATTAATAGAATTTCATGCATCCAACTACAGTCTTTCATCTTTTGTCTTCCTGCCTCTCTTCCCTTTTAAACCATTGGGAGTCTTGATATAACTTTCTGACTGAGCTATAGATAAAACTACCTTGATAACTAGCTCTTCTTCTTCTTCTTCCCATTATTCTTCCTCCTCCTCTGAGATAACCTACACTAGAAGGTTATATTTAAAAGGAGAAGATTTATTCAAAACCTCTTGATCATAAACTAAAACATTTTCTTCCTTATGTTGTTTATTGAGAGAAAGCTATTTTGGCTCTACAACATCCAAAATCTCTACATCCTTCAGATCCTTATGCTTTTGAAAGGAGTGTTGAGCCTCTTTAGAAATATCCATAGCTAAATCCTCAACAAATTTAGACTTCACTAACCCAAACAAACTATGAACTAGACCACATTTTGGGCACCCAATATTTCTCACCCATTTTTGAACTATCAAAACTTTGGAACCTAAAAACTCCTTCCCCTACCAAGAAACCATCTTATGAACTAATTTATTACATTTGAAGCATATAAATGTAATACCTTCAAAGTTAAAAAATTGAGACCATACTCCATGGTAAGAGGAAATTTTAATTGAATGAAATATTGGTTTGGATAAATCAACCAATAAACAAACCCAAAAAAAATTCCTATGAGCTTCAACGAAATCATTAATTTTAACAAATACACCCAGTTTACTCACCATTTGATTGAAAATCCCAAGCTCTCTCAAGGATAAAGGTAAGTTATAAAATCTTAACCAAATTGGGGCTTGAGTAATCAATGAATATTCTAGATTAAAGAATGGAGCCCAAGGGCACAAGAACACCCCCTAATTGCTAACAAACCATGGGCTATTAGACCAAACAAAATCTCTATCTTCTACCAACTGAAATTGCATTAGAAAAAAACCATTAGAAAAAATAGAAATGGAAGGAGGTTTTAAAGCTAGCCAAGAATCCTCTACCCATTACTGAAGCCCTTCCCATGATAGCCTTTTCATGACACATCTCCCAATCAACAAAATGTTGCCTTTATCTGAACAAACCTTTACTAGTTATAAATTTGACAAAACAAAGATAGGGGAGACATCAAATAAAATAATAGGAACATCACTTAGATGAGCTAATTCTAGATCATAGCACTGGGAACTCTCTATTTGTGGCACCTCCTGTAGAACTTCCTCTACGGTTGAAACCTTCATTGGGGAAGATTTTAAAGAAACTAACTCTCTTAGAACCAGGAAAGGATCAAAACCTAGAATAGACTTGAGGATATTTGCTTTTGAAAAATTCCTACAGGTGTGAAAGGGATTTGAGCTATTAAGATAGGCAAAACAAATTAGGGCCTTTAAAACCCTAGTTTTATCTTTTCCATTTTCTCTCTATCCCAGACCTATGGCTCCTTTAGCCAAGCTTGAAAGATCACCCAAATGAGATTTCCCTAGCCCCATCTTTGACAAATCTTCATCTTCTTCCATGCGATCCAAATAATAGACTGTATTATCCAATACTTTGCATCTTCCCCTGTCTCTACTTTTACCACACCTGACTGCTGACCTGTGCTCCATCCAATAATCCCTAAACTTGGCATCTCCATATTCTTCACCCATGGTTGCCACATCCTTCCTCTTCTATTTTTTGTGCATTACCTATACCCCTATGACCAATAAAGCCTATCTGTGTTGAGAGCCCATGCAGTAATCATTTACCCTTGGCCCATGTCTGTTCCTACCTTCCTCACTGCTCCTCCCCTAACTCTACCTATGATTTCAACATCACTCCTCCACCAATGATGATATATTGATATTAGTTTCTTTCATTAAAATTGGTTATGGATACCTTCAATGCTGTATCCCCAGAACATGCCTCATTGCATTGAACACAAGTTTCATGCTTGAACTTGACCAAAGTCACATTGAATACTCGATCAGCTTGAGGCTATGTCAGAATGCCACCTCCGCCATCAAAGCATCTGACCTATCAAACATCTAATGGGGAACATGTTATACTGATATGGTTAGCCTTGGGAATGGATCTTGAGACCTCCCCCTTGTAGTGCTCAACTCTCAACCACTAGGGTAAACCTAGTGGGCTCTAAAAACATTATCTATTATATGATATGACTTGTTTTTATTTCTTTATTTTCATTAAAAAAATCATATTTATTGA
>JARHVA010000833.1:4177500-4322500 GCA_037957365.1 Torreya grandis | reverse complement strand
TATTGTGCTTTTGGTTAAACTTGTTATTTATAGTAATTTTGATCAATAGCTCAAAAATACAATCATACATTGGCAACCACGATGGGAGTACCAATTAAAATTAACCATTTTGCATGTTAGAAGTGTTAAAATAACTTGAAGGACTAGTTGGATGAAGATAGAGCTACATATTTTATTTTAGTTTTCATGTCCAAGCAAAAGGTGGTTTTGCTCTATAAATTATAATATTGCATCAGCATTATTCAGGACTATAGATGCAGTTTTTCTCAAAACGTACCATCTAACCACTAGTGGCTAATATTTTTGGCAAGTTTTCACCCTTTGTAATATCTTAGATCAGAAAAGGCACTTTTTCTATCTAAGTTGTGGTTTTCTCTTTTAAAGTGCGGTTTTAAATAAATATAGTGTTAGAGTTAAGACTTAGCCTTATACACTTATTTTGCCTTACAAAGAATTATACTAACTCCATTTGTCTTATAGGGGTAGAATTTAGAGTTGTTATCCTTAAAATTAGTAATTATTTTATACTAAACAAAACCTCATAATTATAGTCCTATTATTGTGTTAGAGTTATAATATTACCTCTACAAGAGGCAATTTTAAATTTTGTATTGAAATCATTGACACTAAACTACTAACTTTGACTTTCTGATATTTTTTTGTATTTATTTTATTGTTCTATATTCACAATAAGGGGAGGTGTTGCTCAATTTAAATCCCTAACATTCTCAAACACACCCTTTATTATTTGCTGCAATATCACATATTAGAAAAAGTGGTCTTGACTACTAACTATGATTTCATAGGTTGCATTATCAGTTTTGTAAGGAGATTAACAATAGTTGTTGTTAAGTTATCTTTTGATTTTATACCTAAACACCTAGGTTTTCTATAAGATAAGTAAACTTATTTTAGTGGTCTTCGTATCTTCTCTTTATCTTGTATATTTTTTCAAAATTTTGTATTCTACAATATCACATGATGAAAACTATGATATTGATCTCTATAGTCAATTTTGATTATAGATAATCGGTTTTGATTCTGTAGTTTAAATAATACATTTAATTTATGATCTTTGTGTATATCATTCTGAAAATATTATGTAAATTTTTAGTAGTGTAATTGATTTAAAATTTTCCTTAGGACTTTATTGACTCTTTTGTAAATATCAAAACGACATTTTGAGAACTATGGTATTGACTCTTACAGCCCATTTTGCAAACTAATAATTGGTTTTGAGTCAACAAGGTCTAAATAATCTATTTGTCTAATATATAGCCCTAACTTTAGTATTTTAAAGCATATTATAAATATTCTATAAATATTTTAACTTCTATAGATATTATTCATTCTCATATTAAACTTAGTTTCTTTTTAGAACTGTAAAACCACATATCATAAATTATGAGTTTGACTTTTGACTAGTAGTATTTCCTAACCAAAAATGGTTATTATAAAACTGCATATTGACCCATCAAATTATTTCCTTGTAATTATGTTTTTGTGCTTTCTGGAATTGGGTTTGCATTAATTGAGTGTATAAGTGCAGTTTTGTAGGATTAGAGGTGGGTCTGATCATTTTGAAATTATTAATCATTTTTTAAGAAACCTTAGTGGGAAATCCTAGATCAGCTTACTAACGCATTTTATTATATGATCAATACTTAATATATGATTTTTTAATCTTGAATTAGTATATAATTTAATTTTATTGCTTGCTTAATAGTCTCACATAGCTAATTAATTAGATAAATAAACATTTTATTTTCCTATTTGTCCAACCAATTTTGTTTTTAGGAGTGCACGTGATGTGGAATTCATTCCCACATACTTTTTTAGTCACTAGGCATTGGTGACATGGATTTAATCACCACACATTAAACTAAACTTCATGTTTAGATAGAGTATAAATATTAGGAACAACTATCATTAGGTTAAGCAGTTGACTTCATACTGGTCATCCATGAAGGGGAAAACCTAATTCTCTAAACTAGGCATTAGATAACACCTAATACATATTTGGGCCTCACATACCTCATGTATCTTGGAGACTCCCTTAAAAACCTTTGTGTATACCTAGATTAAGACCTATCAACCATAAAAAGTGACTTATTGCTAGAGTCAGTATCAACTCCCAAGTGACCATCAAGTGTAGATAGAGTTGAGAGGGTTTGGTATAATTTGTAATGTCTCACTAGCCTATATTCTCACCCAAAATTCCATTATATGGTTTAGTCATTGGGTTATACACCCTTTTGGTTAACTAATAATAGGGCTTATGATTAGGCATGCTTGAGTGTTTGTTGTGCTAAGGCACATATTATTTATGAATTGAGTTATCCTATCCCGTTAACACACTTAGTGACACTTTAGACACACCCCATCTTAGGACCAATAAACAATATTTAATTTTCATAGCACCATCCACACCTTTGAGTATTAGATTTTGTCTTGGAACCAAAGATTTAGTGGTCACTCATCATTTTATATCATAGTCATCACTTCATTCAAATCAATCCTTGACTAAACATTTCCAAAGTCTAAAACCTTGTTAGGTTTCATCTATCACCAATCATCTTATCATCTTGCCTATTCATACATAACACCCATCTAATCATCATCTTGATAGTGAGAACATGCATTTAGTCATCTCATCCCTTAGTCTCCTTGTTAGGTTGAACTTTTATAAGGTTGTTACCTTGGTAATATTTGGATAATTTAGTCTTCAATTTCCAAGTCCAAATATAAATCACATCCAATCACACCTCTTGACCACTTTATTCTAGGATTTAAGACAAAATTAGTATCCAACATTACATTCTCTCTCATCATCCTATGTGCAGATAACACCTAATCACTAATCTCATGTTATGTTCACCATCACCCATGGCTATTAGAACCCTAACCAAATATTAATAATGGGGTAAGGATCAAACCAATAAAATGACGTCCTTAGGAATCTAGGTGAGATAAATCAAGATAATGAAAAAACACATAGCGATATGTACACCCTTGGAGAAGAAGAATAGTTTACAAATGAATTCTTTAGTAGTGATGAGGTTAGGTCACTATTTGACCAATACATCTATGAGAACCATGATCAAATTATCACCTGAGTTATTGGAATGGGGGGAACACTACCCCCTACATTCGATCCAAGTCTCTTATAACACCTCATTCGACCATCATCAAGACCTAATACTCCACCTCATCAATATAATGATAGCCAAGAACAAGAGGAAGACAAACTTATAAATCATGAACAAGAATTGGAAGAAGAACAAGAACCCTAAAAAAACAACTGTATTGAGGTTGAAAGAAAGATATCTACCTTGTAGGATCACCTAGACTAGCTGACTCAACAAATTAATTACCTCACCTCCCAATTTTGTTTGTAAAAACCAAATACCCTCTTCACCAAGATGGAACACTAGGAACACCAATCTTGATTCATCAAGACCAAGAAAAAGCCTAGCATAAACCTCAAACCTTTTAATGGATCCCTTATTCACCTAATAGTGGAGGATAATGAAATAGAATTTTCAATAAATTGACCTTCACACATAGGTAATGAGACATAATCATGAAGACTTTTGTATCTCTCCATTGGATATGAGCATCTTGAAAATACCATTTTTGACACAATTTAAGATTCCAAAATTTAAAAAATACAAAGGGAAAGGGGACCCATATGACCACATTTAGGAATTATATGTGGCATGCCATGAGGTCATGTATGATGATGATTACTTACTTCAAATTTTCCCCAAAAGTCTTACAGGAACCATACTAGAATGGTTCATATATCTACCTAAAGGGTCCATCTTAGTTTTGGATATCTAACAGAGTAGTTCATGTGACACTTATGCTTTAAAATTGAACATGAAATTTCCATTATAGATCTTTATAACACCAAATAAATAAATGGGTATAGTTTAGCATCATTACTAAAATGGTGGAGAAGCCTTGATAGTCTATTTTGTTATACAGTCCCTAAAAAAGAGTTGGCCAAAATATTTATTGATAATCTCAATGCCAAATTAAAATACCAATTGAAATTGGAGTGTGCCAAATATTTTGATGAGATTATAGAGAAGGGTATTCAAATTGAAAATTCACTCATTAAGAAGGGAAAAATTAAATTACATACTTGAAATTAACAAGGTCAGAATCAAGAAAATACTTTTTTGGGTAAACCTAAGGTTTTCAACAAGAATATAAGTTCCATAGGGGATGGTGTCACAGACTCAAAACATGTACAAACAATGCATAAATCTTCCCCTACTACTAAAAATCAAAATTTTTCCACTATAAGGGTACCAAGGGGAAAACCAAAGCCAAGAATAGGAAAGAGACATATAAATAGTCTTGGTGTACCTATAGAAATGTCCTATAATAATTAATTTATACTAATATGATTACTCTCCTTGAAATTCAACCATTAGATGATAACAAACCATGGCCAGACTATGAAATTGAGGCACTTCATCCAATATTTAATAAAGGAGATATAGAGATTGAAGGGGAGATCCCAACAAGCCAATCCAAGAATCAACAACTAGGAATATATTAGGACCCATTACCGAAGCACAATCATAGGCAAATAAAACCACCGAAGGATCAAGGTTTAGCCTCCACTTCCAATGGAACTAAATATCACTCCATACCCTACCATTACATTAATATCATTAAAATTTGAGGCCCCCAAAAGACTTGACATCCACCATCCTCAAAATCAACAGGTCAACAAATAATTGTGTATTTACTACATAACATGGCAAGATCATAGTTCTTGGAGCACCTTCAAAGGACCCATCCACCTCCTCAACTTATAAATTCACCATCCCTAAGAAAGTATTGAACTCTTTCAATAAACCCTATGATATAATCTACCAACTCGAGAAAACTCCATCCTAAATCTCTCTCATGGATCTTCTCAAGATGTCATTTATACACTGGGAGATACTTAATCAAGTCTTGAATGAACTAAAATTCCCTAGGGATATTGACACAAGTTAATTTCAAGATTTAGTGGTCATTTATCCCCTTCCCAACATATTTATTTTAGTTCTTAGGACATGCCACCTATAGGGACTCACCATAATTATCCACTATTCAGTGAGATTTCCGTCACCAATCACAAGATCCCATGGGTATGTGTAGATGGAGGATCGACCCTAAATTTGTGAAATATTGATGTTATTAAGAAATTGGGGTGATTTGAATCTTCATTAGGACCTACTTTGATAATGATTAAAGCATATGATGATAATGAGAGGCCATTTGTAGGCAAATCTATCTTCCTATAGCTATGGGACATGTAGTACACCAAACCCTAATTCATGTAGTGGATGTTGATCTCCCATAAAATCTAATTTTAGGACTCCCTTAGATCTACGAGATGAGAGTGGTGCTCTCTACCCTCCATTAATGTCTAAAATTCCCACATTATAAAATGGAGGTTGCAATCCAAAGGGAAATATAACACTTTCATAGCTATCAAATAGATCAATAAGATCTTGCTTGCTATTGACCCAACACCCATAGTTCCTTTTATAATCCCAAAGCTATGAAATATATCCATCCTAATGATATATCACCCACTTCATCCAAATCCACAAACATCACTCACCTCAAAATTACCTCCAAGGGCTGTGGAGAGTATGAATATAAAACTCTCTGTGTTATAAATCTGCCATTATCCCCATGTAGCTATGAGTCCCCTACTATGAAGCAAGATAAACCCATTAACTATTAGTTTTGATCTATGACCTTCACTAGTGTAGGTAAGATATCATATGAATATTTTGAAGAACCTAATGATTCATATCTTATTCCTAAAGATGAGGCCCTATAATTTCATAAGAAAAAATACCCATGGCTTTAGAAGATACTTTAGAACATGAACTATAAGGGCAAAGGACTAAGTCAAGAAGAACAAGATAGGCAAGAACCTATAGGGGTTTAGGAACATCCAAAATATCTTGTCCTATGGTACAAATAACTAGGCATCAACCTAAACAATATCATTACATATACTTCTTTAGTTATTAAAGAGTCTACTTCTGACGAAGAAATCAAGACAAATTCTATCTATATTCTCTATGAAGAATTGGTTGCCACAAACCTCTTCTTTGACACTACCATATCCATTATCAACATCTCCCTCTGCCATCCCATACTTATAAATTGGGATCATAAGAATTAGTCATCTTTTGATGTATTCCAAAATGATGAGGCCATTAATTAAATATCTGTGAGATAGATATTTTATGCTATCAAGAGACCACAAAAAGGATTCTATATCAATCTAAATGAATCTTCATATTTTATAGAAAAATAAGTGTCACTAAATCAAATTAAATAAGAATAATATGAAGAAAATGATCTCTTTTCAAATGTGGAAGAAATCCAATCAACTTTTGATGAACAAGAATCTTATCCAGAATTAGATGCCAAGCTTATAGAAAAATTTGCTTCAGGTGAAGAATTACCACCTCCCCCAACACATCTTCAAGATAAATCACCTTTTCTTATTAAGGAGGTTATATAAGTGAATATTGGGACAAATGAAAATCCTAAAATGATCAAACTAGGGGCAATTCTCACATTCAATGAGAAACAATTCCTCATTGAGCTTCTCAAGGAATATATAGATGTGTTTGCATGGATATATTCTAATATGGCTAGGTTAGATCCTACCTGAGTGGTACATCACTTAGTGTTTCATCTAAATGCCAAACTAGTTAAATATAAACTCCATAAAATGTACCCCAAGGTAGCCCTCTTGGTCAAAGAAGATTTATATAAATTATTAGAAGCCAAATTTATTCAACCAATTGACTACTGTGAGTGGATCTCTAATATTTGCTAAACCACAAGGAGGAATAACAATCTATACCAACTTTTGGGATATAAACAAAGCATGTCCTAAAGATTAATTTCCCTTATCCAATATCGACATGATTGTGGATTCTACTACAAGGTATGAGATGCTCTCCCTCATGGACAATTTTTCTAGACATAATTAAATTAAAATTGCTCTCGAAGATCAACATAAAACTACATTCATCACTCCATGGGGGACTTTATATTATCAAATAATTCCTTTTGGTCTAAAGAATATGGGAGTCACTTACCAAAGGGCCATGACAATTATATTACATGATATGATGCATGATATTGTAGAAGACTGCATGGATGACATACTCAAAAATTTTAAACTCTGATCAAAACATCAAATGGTCTTAAGAATGTTTTTTGAGAGGATCAGGGAAGGCAAAGTCAAACTGAACCCTAATAAATGTGTATTTGGCATCACCTTAGGAAAACTCTTTGGGTTCAGAGTCTCTAGGTGAGGCATTGAATTAGAACCTGCTAAATTGAAAGCTATTGTTGAAATGCCTCCCCCTAAGACCCTGAAGTCATTAATAAGCCTTCAAAAAAAAATAGGCCATATATCGGTTCATCTCATAATTGGTAGATAAGTGTCATCCCTTCAACCATATCTTAAATAAGGGAGCTCATTTTAACTGGAACTTAGAATTTCAAAAGGATTTTGATAATTTGAAGCAGTATTTAGTGAAGCCTCTGATCTTATCACTACCCATCTTAGGAAGGTCATTACTCAAATATTTTACCAAAACTTTTTTTATAGGGGCTCTACTAACTAAACATAATGATGAAAGCAAATAAAGAGCTATTTATCATCTCAGAATAACATTAATTTCATATGAGCTCAATTAAACCCTATTGAGAAATCTTGCTTGGATGTAGACTTTGCCTAAAAAATACTCAGGCACTATATGTTGAATAACCAAGTCAAGATCTTAGCTAAACTTGATCCGCTCAAATATATACTATCTAAAATAACCCTAACTAGTAGAATGTCCAAATGGATAATGTTACCAGGATAATTTAATATCAAATATGTAAATCAAAAGGCCATTTAATGACAAGCCATTATTTATCATCTTGAAGTAACACCCATCATAAACACTAAGATATTAATCATGACCTTCCCAGATGAATCTATGCTAAAAATTGAGGAGTCAACTAGATAGATATAATATTTTGATGGCTATTTTACCACCCATGGGTTGGGAGTGGTAATCCTTCTGGGAACCCCACAAGGTGACTTAATCCCTAAATCCTTTTGAATTGCTTTACCATGTACAAATAATATTTATGAATTTGAGGCCTTAGTTGTTGGACTATAACTCACCATCCATTAGAATATCCAACCTATTTAGGGTTTTGGAAATTCTCCATTGATTATAAAATAAGTGAATGAAGATTTATAGATAAAAGATGAGAAGTTACTTCCTTATAAACAAATGGTTGATAAATTAAAGCAACATATTCAATCAATAACTTTTAAGATAATTACTAGAATAAGTAATAAAGCCACCGACTCAATGGACACTATTGGTTCTTTGATAAATATTTCAAAAGCAAATTTCTAGTTAAACAATTATTATTGTTATCTCATCAAGCAATGACTCATTACCAAATTTGTGTTATACTTGATCCTAGTTTATCCTAGTATGATGACATTTAGACCTATATCTATGACAACATATTGTCACCAGACCTCAATCTCCATCAACGTAAATCCTTCAGCCATCACAACTACTTATATGCCATCCTTAGAATCATGCTCTATCATCAAGGCTATAATGGGACCTTGTTGAGATGCCTAACATCAAATGAGGCTATTCTCACAATCAAGGAGGTTCATGATGGTATATGTGGTGGTCATGTAAGTGGAATGGCCCTAGCCAAGAAGTTATTCTAGACTGGATACTATTGGCCCACAATGGATCATGATGTCTGCTAATATGTACACAAATCTATAGCTTGCTAGAATCATAACAATCTCATCTATGCCCCCACACAAGAACTATAGCCTATAATGAGCCCATAGCCATTTTCAATATGGGGATTAGATCTTATTGACAAGATTAATCCTACATCATTTGATGGACATAAGTTCATAATCATAGCTACAAAGTATTTCACCAAATGGGTCAAAACTATGCTGATAATTTATACCACATGTCTACAAATATCAAAATTCATTCTAAATTAAATTATTTACTGCTTTGGAATCCTAGCGAAAATCATATTAGATAATGACAAATATTTCAAAAATTAGGAATTAGAAGACTTGTACAATCATTATCACATTGAGTAACATTTCTCTACACCTTAGTATCCCCAGGATAATGGTTAGGTAGAAGCAACTAATAAAATGCCTCTCAAAATTCTCAAGAAAATTCTCAATGATGCTGGTAGAAATTGGCACTTACAACTATATCCATCTCTTTAGTCTTATAAAACCAGTGTCCGAACACTTACTAGAGCTAATCCATATTCTTTGGTTTATGGAGGAGAAATAATATTGCTTGTTGAAGTTAAGCTCCCCTTGTTATGAATATCTTTGTAGGGCATGATTACTACTAATAACTATAGAAAAAAGGCTACAAGAGCTCAAGATATTAGATGAAAAGCATCAAAATGCCTTGGATCATCTTAGATCTTATTAGAATAAGCTTAAGGACCAATATCAAAAAAATATACATTCTAGAGAATGCAAATTTGGTGACTTAGTCCTAAAATAGAATCAGAAAAACATTAACACCAAGTGAGAAAATAAGGGTAAATTTAAAGAAAAATAGCTTGGGACCTATGTTAATATTGTAAAATTTGGATCAGGAGCCTACAAATTGGCTACTTTAGATGGGGATGAGCTTTATGAGCCCATGAGTATTATGCACCTAAAGCATTTTTATACTTATTAGGATCCAAAATCCCCCATCTATAAATCCCCACTCTTGGGGGCACACCCATCCATCATCACTCCACTTCTCTCATCTTTCCACTCCATCCCATCACTTCCAATATGATCTTGATCCTAATAGTGGGTATATATATGCCTAAAATTAGGAGACATGTATTTCAAAATGGGAAAAATCATTTCTATAAGTGCAAAGGGGATACATATTGAAGAGTTATCTAAAACATCTAATCCACTTTTACAACTACTAATTCCATTTTGATCTTATAGTCCACTAGCTAAATCACATCCTCCTAGATGACTCTTCTCCCTATCATCCTCAATCACATCCAATTCATCCATCCCCATTTACCCCTAAGAAAAAATCCATATGAACCCACTAACCTCATCACTAAATAAGGGTCATACAATATTTATACTCCAATATATATAGTATGGTTTGTAGTCAAATCCTGACCGTTCACTTTAAATCCTATGACTATCATTATAACTAGTTTTGATCCTTGTCTCGATTACCGTAAAGACTATTGAGCATAATTTACCATTATGAATAACCATTTCACCATTATTTTAAGTTAGGTCATCTTGTATATATTTATCATTATTATCCTTTGCTTAGTCACCTTTTAGTTTATGTTTTGAAACCAAAAAATCTCTTTTGGACATTTTAGGGTTTTATACCATCTAGTAAATAATACATTTTGTTATCATTTTCTTTACAATGTTTAGTTGTATTTATACCTTATGTTTCAAAATTATTTAACTCATTTTTTATTAAGTTATCTTGTTATGAGTCAATGTATATATTTATACTTCATTAAGTTGGTTTTGTTAATATTATTGTTGTCATCTAGGAATTTGACTCGAGAGAGGATGGTTAGTATGGTGTTAATTTCAAAATGAAAACAAAATGAAAGAAACACACTAACATACATAACATCTCTAGACCTAGACACTAGGGAGAGTTTATTTAACAAACATGAATAAAACACAACTAAAATTCAAAAGAAACCTTCTTTTACCTCCCTTGAATGCTCCAAAATGCTTGTTGTAGTGGCTTGCTTGGCTTGTGCTCATGAAGTCTTCATCAAAAGAGGCTTGGCTATCTCCTCTTCTCCTTAGCACCTTGTGGCTTTGGCTTGGCTTGGATTGGAATAAATTTGGCATGGTAACACTAGTTTCATGAAGCTTTGTAATCAATTTTACATTATAACTTTGCATAATCATGTATTTTGAAGATATTTGAGAATAATAAATTTGCATCAAAATAGATTAGAAATGATGTGGTAAGGTCTCCTATTTATATATTTTTGGAATTGATCAGAATCAACCTGAACCATCCATTCTGAGATGAAGATGTGTGGTTGAGGATTAATTCAATTATACAATTAAAATTGATAAATAGGCTCATAAATATTTGGGATAGAGGAGTAATTAAGAGGCATGGAGGGCTTTGATGAGGCATGGGAGGCATGAATCTTGATATTTGTGGCATTTATGGCCTAGGGATGTCTTCCCAAGAAATGAGGTCATATAATGATGCAGATATTCAATATTCATTTCCAAAATAAATTATTCAACAAGTTTCCATGGAATTATTAATTAGGCTCTAATTTGGTTTAATTAGCTCTTAAGCATGATTAAGCACTTTGTGCATAAATTACTCAAATTGATCAAAATGCCTTGTTATTGATCCAAAATTTGACTGGATTGGAATTGAAAGTCAATGTTAGATGCATTGGAACTATATTCCTATTTAGGATGTTACCAATAGTAAATAACAAAGGCACACATCTTTTGCAACAGATTTGATAGGAAAGAGCAATCTAGAACACCCAAATGTAAAATTGACATTTTGACTCAAAATGATCTAATCAAAGTTAGCTATCTAATAAATTGCATTACCCCATTTAATGATACTCTAGCCAAAATCAACACTTGAATATGTCAATTTTAACTCATTTATCATGTTTTAGTGTTTTAGGCCAAATTATATATTTTAATTGGAAATTGGCCAAAAGCTTGGTTGGAGGTTATTGGTGGCCAGATTTAGGTGTCTATAGTTTGCCCCTATTTGGGAAGGTGTTACAAGATATAAGGATAGTAACATCCTCTCAAAGAATGAAAAGGTCCTATGTGCCTACAACTATAAGGATGATAAACTAACTGTATGATTCCCCCTTGAGGGAAGAATTGGCATAAGTAGTCGAAAAATGGTCCCTCAAAAAGAAAGAAGTGAAATGAGAGGACCAAGGAAAGATGATGGGGTGAAAACACAATGATATTGAAAAAGTAGTCAAAGTCATAGAGAATACAAGTGGGATGGTGTACAATGGTTTTTCTAAAGGTGGTTATAAGCATTGTACCCCAATAGTGGAAATGTGGTATGATAACACAATGATTTGCCCAAAGGTGGTTATAATTATTGAGAAGATGGAGCTACCCTTGTTAGGATAGACAAACAAGATAATAACATGCCTCTGTATGGATAGAAAAAGGGAAGTGGTGACAACATAATGATTTACCCCAAGGTGGTTATAATCATTAAGAATTGTAGGTGAGATGGTGTGCAATGGTTTTCCCATAGGTGGGACCCCAATTATGACAAACATGATAAACTTGGTCAAGGATGATGATAACTTAATATAGAGGGTAATGATGATTTGGAAGAACCTAATAGTAGGGAGATGCTCATCTGAAATAATAAAAGTTGAAATTCTTTCATGTTTAATTACTCTATTTGGGATATGATTAGGATGAAATTAGGATGTCAGTGCTGAAGAGATGCCACCATTGATTAATAAAATTCTTGAAGCTTAGGTTTGTTGTAGCATGTGTCGGTAGGCATCATGGTATAACATCATGAGGACTTGGTCAAAATATGCATAAAGACTGACTCCCATAATCCAACACTAAATAGAAAACAATGAACCAATGATAAAAACCATGATGAAAATGTAAACATATGAATATGGATGGATTCAAGTGTAAGTGTGGGTAAAGAATCACCCAATGAACACACATAAACTGAATCAAGGTAACAATGCTGAAAGCAAACAAATAGACACACAAAAAAAATAACAAAGAAGCAAACAAAGAAACACTCAATAAAAACCAAATGAACCCTGCCCCTATAAAATAGTTGACAATGTAGCAAATGAACAAAATGTGGGAATAGAAGAAAAGGAAAGGGGTGGTCGATCTGTCTCCATATGCACTAGGCAAGTGGATGCTACCTACATAGTTCTATGGATGTAATATCTACTAAAAAACTTTAGGCCAAATGTAATATCCCACTGGGCGTGCCATAATGTGATCTAGGAATTTGACTCAAGATAGGATGGTTAGTATGGTGTTAGTTTCAAAATGAAAACAAAATGAAAGAAACACACTAACTAGCATAACATCTCTAGGCCTAGACACTAGGGAGAGCTTAGTTAACAAACATAAACAAAACATAGAACTAAAATGAAAAAGAAACCTTCTTTTACCTCCCTTTGATGCTCCAAAATGCTTGTTGTAGTGGCTTTCTTGGCTTGTGCTCATGAAGTCTTCATCAAAGGAGGCTTGGCTATCTCCTCTTATCCTTGGCACCTTGTGGCTTTGGCTTGGCTTGGCTTGGCTTGGAATAAATTTGGCATGGTAACACTAGTTTCATGAAGCTTTGTAATCACTTCTACATTATAACTTTACATAATAATGTCTTTTGAAGATATTTGAGCATAATAACTTTGCACCAAAATAGCTTAGAAATGATGTGGCAAGGCCTCTTATTTATAGATTTTTAGAATTGATCAGAATCAACCTAAACTGTCCATCTTGAGATGAAGATGTGTGGTTGAGGATTAATTTAATTATGCAATTAAAATTTATAAATAGGCTCATCAATATTTGAGATAGAGGAGAAATTAAGAGGCATGGAGGGTTTTGATGAGGCATGGGAGGCATAAATCTTGATATTTGTGGCATTTATGGCCTAGGGATGTCTTCCTAAGATATGAGGTCATCTGATGATGTAGTTATTCAATATTCATTTCTAAAATAAATTATTCAACAAGTTTCCATGGAGTTCTTAATTAGGATCTAATTTGGTTTAATTAGCTCTTAAGCATGATTAAGCACTTTGTGCACAAATTACTCAAATTGATCAAAATGCCTTGTTATTAGTCTAAAAATTGACTGGATTGGAATTTGAAGTCAATGTAAGATGCATTGGAACCATATTCTCATTTAGGATATTATTAGTAGTAAATAACAAAGGCATGCATCTTGTGCAAGAGATTTGATAGGAAAGAGCAATCCAAAACACCTAGGTGCAAAATTAACATTTTGACTCAAAATGATCTGATCAGAGTTAGTTGGCCCATAAATTGCATTGCCCCATTTAATGATACTCTAACCAAAATCGACACTTGAATATGTCAATTTTATCTCATTTAACACATTTTAGTGTTTTTAGGCCAAATTGTGTATTTTAATTAGAAATTGGTCAAAAGCTTGGTTGGAGGTCATTGGTGGCCATATTTAGGTGTCTATAGTTTGCCCCTATTTGGGAAGGCAATGCAAGCTATAAACATAGTAAAATATTCTCAAATAATGAAAAGGTCATGTATGCCTACAATTGTAATGATGATAATCTAACTGTATGATGCCCCCTCGAGGGAATGGTTGGCATAAGTAGGTCCCTCAAAAAGAAAGAAGTGAAACAAGAGGACTAAGGAAAGTTGATGGGGTGAAAACATAATGATATTGAAAAATTATTTAAAGTCATTAAGAATGCAAGTGAGACGGTGTACAATGGTTTGCCCAAGGAGGTTATAAGCATTGCACCCTGATAGTGGCAACACGGTATAATAACATAATGATTTACCCAAAAGTAGTTATAATCATTGATAAGATGGAGCTACCCCTATTAGGATAGATAAACAAGATAATAACATGCCCCTGTATGGGTAGAAAAAGTAAAGTGGTGACAACATAATGATTTGCCCAAAGGTGGTTATAATCATTGAAAAATGTAGGCGAGATGGTGTGCAATGGTTTGCCCATAGGTGGTTATAATTATTGGACCATAATTATGGAAAACATGATAATCTTGGTCGATGATGATGATAACTTAATACAAAGGTTAATGATAAATTGGAACAACCTACTAGTAGGGAGATGCTCGTTTGAACTAATAAAGGTTGAAATTATTTCATGTTTAATTACTCTATTTGGGATATGATTAGGATGGAATTAGGATGTAAGTGTCGAAGAGATGATACCATTGCTAAATAGCCTTCTTGAAGCTTAGGTTTGTTGTATCACATGTTGGTAGGCATCATGGTATAATATCATGAGGACTTGGTCAAAATATGCATAAGTACTGACTCCCATAATCCAATACTCAATAGAAAATAATGCACCAATGATAGAAACCATGATTTCAATGTAAACATATGAATATGGATGGATTCAAGTGTAAATGTGGGCAAGGAATCACCCAATGAACACACATAAACCAAATCAAGGTAACAATGTTGAAAGCAAACAAACAAGCACACAAACAAAACAACAAAGAAGCAAACAAAGAAACACTTAATAAAAACAAAATAAACATTTCCCCTAGAAAATAGATGATAACTTATCAAACAAACAAAATGGGGGAATAAAAGAAAAGGAAGGGGGTGGCTGAGCTATCTCCATATGCACTATGCAAGTGGATGCTACCTACATAGTTCTATGGATGTAATATCCATTAAAAAACTTTAGGTGAAATGTAGTTCTCTTAGGGAATGAGAAGAATGTGATAACTGAGGAAAACAAATTAAATGGATGTGATAGAAGAATAGGAATGGTCTTGAAAAATGGCAAGTGCATGAGAGAAAAAGGCTAAAAAAGATGGAGAAACTAAATGATAAGTGATTTGCTTATAACTTAGTAAGGGTGCCCAAAATCTTTAAGGTAAATAAGTGGTCAATGTTTTTGTTCTTTTCTAATGATTTTTCAAATGTTTTTGGAATTATTTTGGAGTATCTCAACTCAATCGAGAATGATGAGACACTAAATGGTTCAAGCTCATAAAATAATGAGAGTGTTTAAACTAAGGTTGCTCAAAAAATGGTGAGAGTGTTCAACTTAGGTTGCTCACAAAATGGTGAGAGCATGGGAAAGGGATGACTGAGATGAACTCTATAAGTATCAAGCACTACCTACATAGTCCCATATTAGGACCTCAAGTCATTGTAGTTCTGCCCTTACAATAGAGGGATTTGACTAGTGTAGTAGTCAATTCAAACAAAATAGGCATAGTTGGTAAAAAGGCAAAGTATGACATAGGAAGGGGCAAGTTGGTATGTCAAGGCTTAATAAACAAATGTTGCCCCTATTTATCCTATAGGTGGTTATAACTATGACACAATGACATGGATCATTGGTACTAATTTGCTCAAAGGTGGTTATAATTAGTAATAAGATCGGTGATAAGAACAAAATAACATATGAAGGATATAACTGCCAAAACTTCTGTCACACTGCTCCAAAATATGATCTCTATCTGAAGTGTATGAGCTAACTGATAAAACTAATTAGATACCTTGATGTTGAAAATGTGTAACGAATGGAAAAAACCAAGGTCAAACAGTCTAGGCTTTAGAACACATTGGGTCGATAGGTCAGAAGTAGAAAGTGGATACAGATAAGAGGATAGATAAGGATGATATTATCACAAAGAAAAAGAGTGATAAAATGGCATAACTAAAATGATCCTTACAAAAAATACACCTTAGTGCTCAAGAATAGTACCACTTGAGATGAATAATATTCATCAGCTCAAGAAGTTCATCTTCATCTAGTGTGACAGGCCTATATGCTCCTGATCCATAATTTGTAGTAATGATGAAATGCCCTATCTAATTTCATTTGAATTTTCCTTTATGCTTCTTCTCAGCCATGGTATTCTTTTAGTTTTATTTAAGAATAAGATCACCAAGTTCAAATGTTCTATACTTAACATGTTGATTATAGTGGCCTTTAAGTCAATTCTGATATGCCTGAAGATTGTTGAGCGTAGATGTGCATTTCTCATCAAGTAGGTCTAGCTCTTGCAGGCAATCTACTTGATAGGCATGATCATCTAAGACATGATTGAAAGAGATGCACATTGAAGGCAATTCAACCTCAATGGGAAGGATGGCTTCAGTACCATAAACAAGTATGGAGTGGCTCCTGTAGGGGTACAATGATTGGTATAGTAGCCCAAAGGGTAGGGAATATCTGTAGGTGCCAATCATGACTAGAATCATTGACAATATTTTTGAGAGCATTGATAATGGTTTTGTTTGATGCTTTGGCTTGGCCATTACCTTGAGGGTAATATGCTATAGAAAAATGTAGTGTGATGTTATATTCGATATATAGCTGGTCTACATCCTTGTTCTTGAATGATCCTCCATTATCAGATATAATTTTAGAGGGGATACCATAGTGGTAAATGAGATGGTTGAAGATCAATTTATAAATTTTCTTTCCAATCATGTAAGTGAGGGGTATATCTTCAACCCACTTATTGAAATACTCAGTGGCAGTAAGGTTATGTTTATGGTTGTCAGATGAAGTGGGGTTGATCTTCCCAATGAGGTCAAGTCCCCATGTAGAAAATGGCCATGGTGTCAACATCAATTTTAGAGTTTTGGCTAGGGTATGAATCAGATTAGCATGCCATTGACATTTATCACACTTATTTACATATACAGTGGCATCGACATCCATTGTGGGCCAATAATAACCAGTACATAAGAGATTTTTGGATAGGATTGCCCTGCTAGAATGAACTCCACATATACCTTCATGAACTTCTCTTAATGATAGTGTAGACTCTACTAAAGTTAAACAATGAACCAAAGTTCCATCAAAACTATGACAGTAAAGGGTGGATCCAAGTAAATTAGAACAAGTGGAATGATTAATGAAGGCTTTGGTTTATTTTTGAGATAGGTCAGGTGGTAGAACTTGGTCATGAAGGTAGTTATAAAGGTCTAGATACTAGATAGAATTATGACTAACAATGTCACAAATCATTGTAATGGTTAAGGTTCATGAGCTGGTGCTAACAAATTTTTGATGAAGAACTAATACTCTCTATCTTTATATATTTGTTGAATTAGAGAGCCAATAGTAGCCATGGCATCTGAAGTTCTATTACTAGCCCTTGGTATGTGCTCAAACTGAATGCTAGCAATTTGTTGCTTAATAGTGTCAACCATGGCTTTATATGGAACCAACCTGTCATCTTTGGTCTGAAAATGATTTATGACCTGATTGATGATTAACTGAGAATCACCATAAACTTGGAGATAAGATATATTCCAATGCACTACCTATCGAAGTCCTACAATAAGTGCTTCATACTCAACCACATTATTTGTACAAGGAAAGCTGATTCTAAATGATTTAGGGATTAGATCCCCCTGTGGTGTAATAAAAAATAGGTTTACCCCTAATCCATGTGTAGTAAATGAACCATCAAAATATAGCTTACAGGGCTGCTCCTCAAGGGGTGTGTTAATGATGCTCATTATGGATTCATCAGGAAATTGAAACATGAGTGGTTTTGTGTCTATGAGAGGTGATTTAACAAGTTGATCTGTAAGAACTTGTCCCTTGATTACCTTTTGATGGACATACTCTATGTTAAAATCATTGAGAATCATGATCCATTTAGCCATTCTATCTTGCAAAGCTATTTTAGATAGTAGATACTTGAACAGATCTACTTTTGAAATAACCATGGTCTTATTATTTAACATGTAATGGCACAATTTTTGAGCTATGAAGACCATGGCTAGACAAGCTTTTTTAATAGGTGCATAATTATGTTCATATGTAACTAAGGTATGGCTTAGGTAGTATATGCCATGCTCTTTTTCATTGTCATCATGTTTAGCCAAGAGTGCCCCCAAAGCATGGTTGATAACTGATAGGTATAACAAGATTGGATTTCCTCGCATTGGAGGTAATAAAATAGGTAGATTAACAAGATAGTCTTTGAGTTGCTGAAAATTTGTTTGGTAGTGATCATCCTAGTGAATGAAACTCTTTTATTTAGGTGTGTAAATTAATGAAACTTGTCTACTAACTAAAAGATGAAGCATCAGATTGATTGGATCTTACCCTGCAAACTATGGAGTTGCTCTAAATTAGTTGATGGTAGCATCTTGATTATAGCATGTACTTTAGCCAGATTGAATTTAATACCTCTGTGAGACATGATGAAGCCCAATGATTTCCCTGAGGTTACACCAAATACACATTTATTTGAATTGAGTTTGACTTTGTACTCCCATAATCTTTCAAATATCTTACACAACACTGCTAGATGGTCGACCCTAGTTTTGGATTTTCCTAATATGTCATCAACATAATCTTCAATAATATCATGCATCATATCATGGAATATGATAGTGATGGCCCTTTTATATGTATCTTCAAAATTCTTAAGGCCAAATGGCATTACCTGATAACAAAATGTTCCCTATGGAGTGGTGAATGCTATTTTATGTTGGTCTTTTGGTGTTATTCTAATCTAGTTGTATCCTAAAAAGCCATCCATGAGTGAAAGCATTTCATAACCTACCATAGAGTTGATGATCATGTCAATATTAGGCAATGGAAAATTATCTTTAGGATAAGCTTTGTTGATGTATCGAAAATTAGTATAGATTCTGATCCCTTCATGATTTTTACTAATAGGTACCATATTAGAGATCTATTCTGAGTAGTTAATAGATCAGATACATCCTGCTTCTAAGATTTTTTCCAACTCTTTCTTTACTAATACAATAATGCAAGGATGTATCTTATGTAGCTTTTATTTTATAGATTTGGTGTCAAAATTAACCACAAGGTGGTGTAGAACCAAGGCAGGGTCCAAACCTAGCATGTAAGAATAGGCCCATGCAAATATATCTACAAATTATCTTAATAGAGTTGTAAAGACCTCATGTTTATCCTTAGTGAAGGATGTACCTAATTTTATCCATTTCAATTCTGATAGAGTCTCTATGTTTACCTTTATTGTATCTTCGACTAGAAGGGTTAAACTATCTTCTAGGATAGTAGGCAATGACTTGAACTATTGAACTATGTCAAGGTCTTCTTCTAGGACTTGACCTTAAAATTCTCCCAGGCATGGTGAATTTGAGTCCCTTAATGGGAGATCTGGCCATATGACAAAAGCAATAAAAAATTCTTGAAGAATTTGATAAAATAATTGTTATTACTCAAAATTGAACTTAGATCCATAGGCAAGTTCATCGTTGGTGGTTTCTTGGTCTAAATTCAAAGAAGAATGAACACCCTTGTCTAATGGCACCTAAAATGAGTTTTAACCATTAGACTGGCCTTTATCTTTACTTTTTTCCTAGTCATAAAGTACCTCAAAGAGGTTTTCACTTTGGTACCTCAATGTTTTACTTATTTGTTTTTGGCTAAGGGTGTTCACCCATTCTCCAAAATAGGCTTCAGGATCTAATGTGAGTGAGAATCTTGATTTGTGATCTCCTAATAGAACATTGTCTCTAAGGCCTAAAAAGTCATAGAAGCCATGGGTTGTGATGAATGACCAAGGTAAGGGTATAAATGGCATTGTTATCAAAAAATTTTGTTTCAATTAGGTCATCAAAGGTGAGGCTATGATCAGACTCTGCTTCACTGTTGGCATCATCATCACTAGTCAATGGTGGAGTTTGAATAATATATGTGGGGTCACCTCCAGGAAATTTAAATACAAGTCCATAAGGTCTTTCATACTTAGTCATGGTAATTGGCTTGATGGTTCCTTGTTGATTCAATTTGAGGCCTTTTCCTTCATAATTGTGATGCTCCATGATCCTATTGGGAATAGGATACTTTGTAATTTTATAATAATTAGCTTGGTTGTCATTGTATAACTATGATTCATACCCTTAAAGAGGGTTGAGTTCTAAGCTAGATGTTGGTACAAATGTGACAGGTCTCTTATCTTTATTCTTTTATTTCTAATGCATATGTGGGGTAAATTTAGGCCTCCCAAAGGTTTTTAGATTATAAGGAAGATTGGCAATATGAAATGTATCATGGGTCACATACTCTTCCGATCCATTATCTAAAATGGTGAAATGAATAGAAGATTCAAGAGGTGACATGTGGGAAAGGGAATCCAAAGTATTAGGATCTATATAATTATCTGGTGAAGGATCAATAAGTATAGCTTTTCTTTTATCCTGCTTATAACTTGGATTTATGCTGTATTGATAATTGTAGCTTTGAAATTTAGCCTCAAGATATTTATAGTGTTCATATGGGTGTAAATCTCCCAGAATATTCACTTCCATCCTTGAGTGAGAAAACTTGATACATTGGTGCAACGTTGACAGGACTGCATGAATCTCATGTAACCAAGGCCTACCTAGAAGCATATTGTATGACAACTCAAGGTCAAGCACATGGTAAAGTGTATCATGGGTCAACAACCTAATGATAACTAAAAAACTAATGGTGCCTTGTGATTCTCTTTCCTGATTATCATAGGCTTTGATGGTTATGGTTTTTAGTTGAAGATATGCCATTGTGTACCCAAGAAGCTTGATGAGCTTTAAAGACACTATGTTGAAGCCTAATCCATTGTATATAAGGACATGTTTCACTTTATGCCACTTTATATAAACTTCTATGTACAATGGGTTATTATGGAGTGGGCCAAGGGAAGATATATCGCTTTGGTTGAATGTGACTTGTTGGGATGGAGCTAGGAGTCCAACCAAAGCTTGAAATTTATCATAGGATATGTCACTAGCAATAGTGGATTGGGTTAAAAACTCATTCAAGATGTTCTTGTAGATTAATGACATTCACATCAAATCTAAAATAGAAATTTGTGCTGGTGTCTTCTGTAATTGTTCCATAATATCAAACCTCTTATCTTGGTTAGTATTGAATAGTTTATTTTGAGGTTGAATGGTTGGTTGGATAACAGGTAAAGTGGTGGATGGTTGTGGGCCTGGGATAATAATATTTGACCTCTGAGTTGTGATTGCAAAATTGGGATTAAATATTAGACCATTATTGCTAACAAATGTTGGGAATGGTGTGGGACTAGACATGACAAGTCTCGATTACCGGTGCACTCGTATGTGGTCATGTGGCAAGGATGAGTTATCGATATAAGGTCCAAAAGGGGAAGTCCTAGTTTGTTGGTTTGCCTATATGAACTCCCAAGTTAAAGAAGGATTATCCATGTAATTTGGTTGAATGTTGTTGTTTAGCAATGGTTTAGGCTAATTAGTGCTTAGTCTAGGATTAATGGAGATGGTATTAACACTACCCCCTACAATATGACCTACAATCTTGTTAATAGTCATGTGCAACTACATGGTAGGCTTGTTGGTTTTTACCATTTTAACCTTGGTTTTGTCCATTATTTTATCATTGTGGGTTCTATTGTTTCTTTTGCTAATTCGACTGGTTCAACCTTTGATTTTGATACTATTTATTTTGCTATTGCACTGACCATTATTGTTGTTGTTGCTGATTATTCTATTGCTGTTGATTGTTATGTTAGGGAAAGGGGTTTTGATAAATACCAAGAGTTTTATTGGAAGTGGAAGCACCATTATCCAATGCTATCTCCCCATTCTCCAACATATTCTCAATTAAATACTTGATTTAGACACATCTTCGTAGATTATGCCCATTGAACCAAAGATATTCATAAAATTTATTTTCATGGTACCAATCAGGATAAAAATGCCTTGTGGATAATGTTTTGGTATAGGCTAACTAATTAGATTAGTAATAGAAAGCTTATGAAATACAGACTCAATAGGTTCTCCTAGGTCACTAAAGACATGACGTGTAGGCATGGTTCTCTTAGGAGGAGGGGTTTACAATGGTAAAGGCTATTGTATTTGTTATGCAGGTCTTGGTTATTGTGATTATGGCATTAGTTGGAGAGGTTGTTGGGTAGGATTAAGTTGAAATGGTGGTGTAGATGATGTTTTCACCATTTGGACATGATGGGATTTGGTCACTCCATTTCCCACAACATTCTTATTATGGTTAAATGTCTTCGGTCTTTCTTGGTGATTGGCCTGTGCCGGTTGCGATGCTTGTGCTTGAATTGGATGTTGATGTTGGCCATTTCCTTGATTGGTACCTTGATTTTAATTAGTTGAATTAAGATTGATAACTCCTTTATTGATTAGAGATCACTCAATCAACAAGCCTTTGTCGATGATTTCCTTGAAAGTATGTGTACATTGTAGCTCCAGATGATATGCTATCTCACTATGCAAATTTTTGGTAAACATAATGGATAATTGTTAATCTAGTAAACTATGGGTGAAACAGCTTGCAAGGGCTCTCCATCACTGTAGGTAACTTGAAAAACTCTCACCAATTTTTTTTTTTGCTTACGTTAAGTCTACTAATGAAATCTCATGCTCACGATTATAGGAAAGTGCTGCACGAACTTATAAAAAAGATCATCAAAATTTGTTATTAAATTTTTGGGCAACTTTAAAAACCACTTCAAGGCTTGTCCAGCCAAGCTCCTTGGAAACAATAGTAAAAGGTATATGTCACTATATGCCACTAGTTGACATGCAATAAAGAATTTGGTCAAGTGAGCCTTAGGTTCACCTTTTCTTTTATATTTTTTAAATTTTGGTGGTCCGTATCTTGAAGGAAATGGTATCTAAAAATACTCCATGTTGAATGGATAAGAACAAATATCATCCAACTTAAAATTTTTAGTCTATTTCCCAGCCTGAATGGTAGCAATTGCATCCTTCATTTTTTGTAATTTTTGGGATAGGAAACTAGAAGGAACATTGGTTTGAGGGAGAATATTGGTTTGGCTAGATGTTTGGGAGGTCGCAAGTGGGACACTTTGACCAGGGTATGATGGAGATACCTATTGGGGTACATTGGTTTGGTTGGGGAATGAACCAAGAATATGCATACATGGATTATGATGTACTTAAAATTGCACATTTGGTTGTGTGATATTCTAGTTTGGGTTAGCGATAAAGGTTTGACTTAGAGGATTTTGTGGTTGGGATGGAGGGATATAACTATACTATTCCTACTGTGGTTGAAAAGGGACATGCTTCCAACTAATAAAACTTTGTTTTTGAGTGGGAACTTGACCAAGACCTTTTCTCTAAATTTATGGCACATTTTGAACCAATGGTTGTCTAGTAGGTACTTGAGAAACATGGGAACCTCTTTGTTGCATGAATCCCTGTGGAGAAGTGAAAATAGGTTACAAATTCGACATCTATCACTGATCAATATTTGCATGTTGTTGACTAGTCATTACTTGGTTTTGGATTGGCATATTAGTCTATGACTAAGAGGTATCTTTGTCATTACCTGGTGAGGTGGAATATTAGTTGCCCTTGATTGAGGTGGCAATGTATTTATCCTCTATTATGTTGGTACACTAGATTGTGCCTATTGTTTTGGAATACTACTTGTTACTTGTTGAGGAGGAGTAGGATTCATCACATTCCATCATTGAGGCATGACATTGGCCATTGTTTGGCTACCTAATCCCATAGTTTATACACTTGAGGAAGTAGCCGGTTGAGGTTGGGATGTAGAAACTCCTACTCCCTAGTATGATGATCCACTCATGGAATTAACTACAGGCAAATGTTGTTGGCTAGTCCTTTATGCATTAGTACCACTTTGATTAGGATTAGATGTTTTTTGCACATTATCCACTATATTTTGCTCATTATTATATGTAGAGGTTAAAGATATTTCTTCAATAATAATCATATGCATCAATTTATCTACCGAAGCGGTTTGCATGAATGGGTCTGAACTCGGATTCTCTTATCCAGTTAAGTAAATAAGAGGTTTTCTCATCATGTTCATCTGATTGAAATTATGTACTATATTTAGGTAGGTTTTATCTACTATTTGCATTTGGTTAAAGTGGTCTTCTATGATGTTTTTTCCTCAATTAGATATATTAGGGTCTTGATATGTTGTTTGGACTAGAGCCATATAATTACTAGAAGAAGTCTATTGATCATAAATGATATTGTGGGGCACTCTTACTAGGCTTGGTAAATTTTTATGGGGGAAGTCTTCTAGAAACTTGGCCCCTACCTCTATGGCTCTAACCAAAATCTCATCTTTATTCTCTAAAAAATGTCACTCAAACAAAAATGGATCATACGTGAAAGCCATATTAGTAGAATATGACTGTTGAAGAACTAACTCATCCACTATGGGTATTGTAGCTAAGTATTGTGTGGTTTGTTCTTGGTCTTGTTCTAAATAAGGTGGTGTGTTAACCAAATAGCTAGCCAAGGGATCTTGGCTTTGTGCCCCTAATTGAGTATTATAAGAGGGATAATAATCCATCTCATAAGCAATATTATCTGCATAGGGGTCTTGCACCATTCCTTCCTGTGCAACTACATTACTAATCCATGGATTGTACATGAGTCCACTATGAGTGTAGGAATACATGTTGGGATCCATAGTCAATGCTTTGTGATAAAAGGTCAAAGAGTTCTACAAACTATAAAAAGACAATGTCTAAAATAGATGATGCTCAAACTTAGTCTAGATTCATTAAAAGGATCAAAAAGTTTTATGCAAACATTTGTGAGGAAACAAGATAGCATTAAGTATCTACTGCCTCATTGTTCACACAAAGATGAGAAAGTAAATAGATCAAAAATAAAAATGCCAAACTTTAAGGTTGAAGTGTTTCAAATTAATCTAATTTAGGAAATTAAAAGTTGCTAGGTCTTTTGGCCAAATGTGGCATCAAAATCTAGGCTCAAACAAGGCATGTGCTAGTACTCTTGGTCAAACAACGTCAAAAGCTATACTTTGAAATAGATGAAAGTTTTAATCTAATAGATTTGAAACACTTCTAACAAACACTAGGCATTTGATTTTTGGACATGAACTTGATCAACTAGGTATAAGGTATGAAACAAAAGGCATTTTAGAGATAGTTTATTTTCTCATAAATAATGGTATAAAACTTGGTTATTTTGAAAAATAAGATAGATAAAAGTGAATGATGTAATTGTGCTAGATAAAAGATCATAAAAGTACACTTGGATTGGTCTGAAGACGTAGGAACAAATTTTAACTCTATGTGAAAGGGTCTATGAAAAAATATTTGAAATGTTTTGGGCAACGTAATGATGCTACAATACCCAAAAGGTGTGACAAAAAAGTTTGTTTCAAAAAAATATCTAAGACAAAGATAGTTTCCCATAATTTTGACAATATAACACTACTTTTCTTGACCCAAAATGTTCAAAGTGAAAGTGTTTAACACAAAATGGCTTAAGTGTATCAAGTGATGATAATGATTATGAGTCTTAAATGACCTTCAACCCAAATTGGAAATTAAACGTAAGTTCCCTCAAGTTTAGTGCAAATGGAAAACCCACTTAACACATCAACCTTATGAACTTATAAAAGTGAAATTTTGAATTTAGATTATAAGTGAAGGACTTAAAAAACTTTGGTAAAGGTTTAGACTCAATTGGGCAACATAACCGTACTAAAGTGGATGATATGACTCCCAAGATTTTGATGAACTTTGACAAAGAAAATTGATGATCTCACATGGGAAACATAATGCCTCTTTATTCAAATGGAAAATGAGGGCCATGTGTTTTGGTTTGTATCATTTGTTTACACCAAGTTTTGACTTCAAACAAGACTTTAATCTAAGATAAAATTTAATTGATTAATCGCTCTTAGAATCTAAACTAACAAGGTTGCTTGGTATTGTTGAAATCAGTCTATATACATCATTTGAGAGGATTTTAAGTGTTCATCTAAAAGTAAATTCACATTACATAGTAGGGTTTTTACACCCCCCTTCTCTCAAATTACAGTACTGTGACATGGACCTTGAGGTGCACCTTGCACCAACAATACTTCTATGGAAAGTGGGGATTTGCCTAAGATCTAACAAGTTTTTGAATGTTCTAAGGGAATCAATTGCACAATGACTTCACATTAAACAATGCAAAATAAAATCATGGATTTTGGGTCTATATCACTTGGATTGTTGCAAAAAGGTCTAGTCATTTTTTTACAACCACTACATCTTACTATTCACTCAGTATAGTGTGATGTCCAAAGTGCCACTACATCCCATGTGCAACTCCAATTAGGAGCCAAATGAAGTCAATTATAGGAGGTGAAACCTTAGGTCAAATCTTCCCTAAATAACTTGAGGGAGGTGATGAAGTCCCCCTTGCAAGCCAAGTTTGCATAAAAATAAAGAAAGCATGAAAATAGGACTTTAGGGTCATTTTCAAGGTCACCCAAACTTTGACAAGTTTTTAGGAAGTGCTTCAGATGACTTTCTTTCTAAGCCTTGGACTAGGCTACTTGAAATCAGAATGGTGATTTTGATTCAAAGGGTTCCCTAAAGGGGACAAATGGAAGAACATACATGCAACACTCCTCTTTTTGCCAAACAAAAATTAGATTAAGCAACTATTGAAGACAAAAGCTTAGAAATATGAGTTCATTTTCAAGCCCAAATTAAAATGAGGTGGTGTTCATTTGACCCCTTGGTCTTAGTTGTAACTTTGTAAACTAATGCTAAAAACACTTATTTAAGCACCTTAAATGTTACTTTAAGCACCAAAATAATGTTCCTAATTCATTTTTAATAATGAAAAAGGTGATCTAAACATGTTTTTATCAAATTTCAAGCTTAGTCCTACAACAAAAACATTAGCATGTCTTTTAGCCTTCAAGCTATTTTTGGTTTGAAATAATGAACTTCAAAAAAAGAGCTCTCGAGTTTGTGTTTTAAGAAAAACATAGTGACTGACGTCAGTTATATAATTGACATCAATTACACTTATTAACTGATGATGGTTATCTAACCGACATCAATCATACCAATAGTGATCGATGATAGCTATCCAAATGATGATGGTTTTACCAATTGATGCTGGTTACTGTGTAAACCTATGACAAAGAAAAATGGAAAAAAAGTTAGAAAATCAATTTGCAAGAGTTTTAATGATCCAAATAAAGATTTTAAAGTTGTAAAATGTTATTCTTCATGTGTGGGATGCATCTTATCCCATCGGGCCTACCATAATGTGATCTAAGAATTTGACTCAAGAGAGGATGGTTTGTATGGTGTTAGTTTCAAAATGAAAACAAAATGAAGAAACACACTAACTAACATAACATCTCTAGGCCTAGACACTATGGATAGCTTAGTTAACAAATATGAATAAAACACACAACTAAAATGTAAAAGAAACCTTCTTTTACCTCCCTTGGATGCTTCAAAATGCTTGTTTTAGTGGCTTGCTCATCTTGTGCTCATGAAGTCTTCATCAAAGGAGGCTTGGCTATCTCCTCTTATCCTTGGCACCTTGTGGCTTTGGCTTGGCTTGGCTTGGAATCAATTTGGCATGGTAACACTAGTTTCATGAAGCTTTGTAATCAATTCTACATTATAACTTTGCATAATTGTGTCTTTTGAAGATATTTGAGCATAATAAATTTGCACCAAAATAGCTTAGAAATGATGTGATAAGGCCTCCTATTTATAGATTTTTGGAATTGATCAGAATCAACCTGAACCATCCATCCTGAGATGAAGATGTGTGATTGAGGATTAATTCAATTATGCAATTAAAATTGGTAAATAGGCTCATCAATATTTGGGATAGAGGATCAATTAAGAGGCATGGAGGGATTTGATGAGGCATGGGAGGCATGAATCTTGATATTTGTGGCATTTATGGCCTAGGGATGTCTTCCCAAGAAATGAGGTCATCTGATGATACAGATATTCAATATTCATTTCCAAAATAAATTATTCAACAAGTTTCCATGGAATTCTTAATTAGGATCTAATTTGGTTTAATTAGCTCTTAAGCATGATTAAGCACTTTGTGCACAAATTACTCAAATTGATGAAAATACCTTGTTATTGGTCCAAAATTTGACTAGATTGGAATTGGAAGTCAATGTCAGATGCATTGGAATTGTATTCCCATTTAGGATGTTACCAACAGTAAACAATAAAGGCATGCATCTTATGCAATAGATTTGATAGGAAAGAGCAATCTAGAGCACCTAGGTGTAAAATTAACATTTTGACTCAAAATGATCTGATCAAAGTTAGCTGGCTCACAAATTACATTGCCCCATTTAATGATACTCTAGCTAAAATCGACACTTGAATATGTCAATTTCAACTCATTTAGCATGTTTTAGTGTTTTTAGGCCAAATTGTGTATCTTAATTGGAAATTGGCCAAAAGCCTGGTTGGAGGTCATTGGTGGCCAGATTTAGGTGTCTACAATTGTATCATCATTTTGTCATAGTCTCATTATATTGTCATGTTACAAGTCAATGAATATATCCACATGTAAACATTTTCTTTCATTTATCTTATTAAAAATAAGTGTCATGTATTGTCTTCATCCTTTTAAGTTTTAGTTTTTAATCTTATTGTGTTATCTTTTTAAGTGTTAATTTTTGTCCTTTTTATAATAGGGAATGAGGATGGCCTTAAATGACTACCCAATATGGAAAATGGTAGTGTCATTAACAAAGCTAGCACCCTAAGTCCCCCATGCACTTTGATTCGAACGCGACCTTGACTATTTTCATGTCATAAGTACACTTGAAATCAAAGTGCAAAATCAGCATAGGATTGCCTACATATCTAATGTATTCAAATCCCCATAAATCCATATTACTTCCCCCTAACCATCCCACTATCCCATTTAACTATCTTAGCCTACTAACTAACCCCCCCAACCTCCTTGGTGCATGAGGATTTTACCCAAACTTAATTTGTGAGACATGAATAAATCAATGGATTATTTATCTATCTCCTAACATATCTTATCACAGGGGACATAAACATCATCAATCATCCATATCATTATAAATAAATAATGTCCATAATCACATCTGATCTAAATCAATATATATCATCATCATATATCTAATGTCTAAACATCCCATATAATCATAACCATCCAATAACATAATCTAAATCCATAATACATATATCCATGACCAATAATCACATGAAACTAAACTAGTCCATACATCATAATAAATAACATTATCAGACTACCATATATTATATAAACATTTCATAATGTCAATAAGAGTCCATGTTAAAATATATAATAACAAAATGGGTCCTATGGGCATCTATGTGCTACGATAATACATGTCCATAATACACACTATACTTCACAAATACAAATATAGATCAATATTTTATAGGTGGCCTCCTAGTAGGATAATGCATAGACTAGGAAGATGAATTAGTTTTGATGGTCAAGGCACGTTGACCTGATGGCACTATTCCCTTATGTGTCTCACATGTTAGTCAGGATATCTATCTCATCATAACCCCCATACCTTGTCTAATAAGACATCCTCATCCTCCTTATCTTTATCATCCACTTACAACTCTACCTCCTTTTGCCTCAGTATTGACTAAAGCTATGCAATCTTCTACCACAATGACACCATCTGTTCATCACAAGCTTAGATTTATCTCTATAATATAAAAATCTAGTCATCTTGAGCCTGGATCTATCTCAGTTGCCCTGTAATGATTTAACTTATCCCAATAAACCTATGACCTATCTCAGTACATGCACCATTTGACTATCTCATTGTATGATCTAATACTAGAGGTATACCACCATCCTATCCCTATTAACGGTGATCCATGCTACCTCTATCACTTAGGCTTATAACTCTCACCTTAGTCTATCTAGTAATATCTGGTCATTTACATTCAGAGGTGGCCTAGATGGCCTTCTATCATTTGAAACCACTCTCCTAGCTACTTGATCTTCACTTGTAGCCCATCCCCACTAGACTGGTCTATAGGGCATATAAGTAATTTGTTCAACCCTCAAACTATCAAAATCCTACCTATAAAATTTCATGTCTCCATCATGTGTTCTTTGTACTCCTAAAATAATATACCACCCAAACACTAGAGGTTGGTCAAGCTCCCTATTTCCCAAAGTATCCATGTGTCTCTCTATATCAATATACTCCCAAATCCAAACCTGCAATAGAAATGAGGGACCAAGGCTAGTTTCCCCTCTATATGCACTCATGTACATCTATTTATACAAATGGGCTAATACCACAAGACCCTAGGCAAAAACATGAAGTCCTGCACCATGTTGGCTACCACATCTCCTAAATTGAGGTGAAACCATTGTCTAATCTTATCCAAAAAGAGTATGTCAGTAATAAGAGACATCACAACTAGTGTCAGCCTATCAATATTCTCCTCTTTAAATGATCTATCAATATCTATCTGGGAATCTAGTACCCCAATTTGTATATACCCAAATAGTCTTTGCACAGTCACACTAAGTGTCTAATATTGATAGTAGATCTGGTCACATCTCATCGACAGTCAAAAAATTTGTAGCATGTCCTCTAACGGCATTGTCATTCCCCATTCACAAAATGTAAGATAATGGTCTTTGAATGCCACCATTCCACTAGGGCCACAATCAATGCTTTGCCAATACACACCATGGGTGTCATATCAATATAATACAAGATATTCATCTCTATCATCCCATAGTCTACAAGAGTTAATCTATGCATCTAATGAAGAAATAACATGTGATGTAGTCTATAGATCAATACTCCTAAATCCTCTTGCACTAATAAATATCCTATTAGTCTACGACCCATATTGATATATCACATTCCATCCATCCAACCCATCAAAACTATTATATCTATATAATCATGCCTATTTATCCTACCCATCTCATCTAACTAACCTATTTCACTAATCTAACCAATCATTACACCCTCCCTATCTAACTAATCACTCTTATCTAGCTAACCCTTCCTAACTAACTTTTTCACCTATCTAATTTATCTACTAGCTTACCCATATAATTAACCTAAACTAAATCCCCTATCCCCTACCCCTTTATCCATTTAACATCTTAATCTATCCTATTTACCATCCCCCATTCACTTTCTAACCCCATAACAAACCTTAACATCCATTTCCCTCAATACTGCATGCCCTTTTTTACCCTAACTTGTAGCTTTAATAATAACATAGCTCTTAAATCATGGTTTTGAAAAAAATGCACATCATCCTTTGTGGTTTACAAAATCACTTCTCCCCTCCTACAATATTTCAATTTTGTATATCACTTGATGTGGTATTTGAAAATCGTAGGTAGTCTAATGTAGTTTTGCAAGACTGTAGCTTGTAGTTGCATTAGCACAGCTTATAGTGGCAATACCACAACTAGGGGTAATGACCCCAAAGGTTGCATGACCTTCCCTAGACATACCCACAAATACACATAATAGTGCAAAAAATATAAAATCAACTAGCTAGGGTTGGAGTACTCATTGGTAGTCCTACGTTGGTTACCCTCTAGTACTCCTAGACTCTTTCTCCATAGTCTGATGAGTGAGGAAGGTAGTCCATATATTTTGTCTCTTTAACACAAATATACTATATCCAAAAATTTAAAATGACTCTTTTACCCCTATATTTTCTATTTTACCCCCTAATTTCTCCATTCTTTACCCCATTCATCCCATTTGACCCCAACTAACTATCCCATCTTACCCAATCAACTAATTTTGACCCCCTAATCTATTTCTACATCCCATTATCACACTTATTCCCTAGGTTGTTCTCAATCATTATTCTAGGGCATAACCTTCTATTCCTTGCTTTATGTCCAACAATTTGAGTTATAACTACATCATCTTGAGGTCTCTTATGACTATATAGATGACACTTGGCTATTTTTTCAGTGCCCAAGGATAGCTTGGCCACTACTAACAACTGATCTTGTCCCATACACTATTGGTCACTTGAAGCTATTAAATAGTATTTAGCTATTGACTTTGTATTAAATTTGTCTATTAATAATAATCATTTGTCAAATATAGGCCTCTATCTCTCCCTTGCATGCATCTTTTCTAGGGAATTATTGCTAGCTCGTGGCCTATCCCATTTCTTCATTTCCCAAACATTTTTTGACATATTAGGAATTTATGTCATATCATCTTAGTCAGATTGCCTCTCTCCTTGGTATTATTCATTGCCTATGACTCATCTTTAGAGGTTGAATAACCTTTGGCCTATTACAATTCTATTTGGGGCATCTCAATCATAGCTCAACAAACACTCATGGCATCCCAACCCCTTCATTGTCTTGATTTTATCCCACCCCAGGGATTTATTTTTGAGTGGCCATCTGGATCTTTCCTCCCTTTGTCCCCTCAAGGGGGCATCATGTCCACCAACGTCATTTGATAACTTATCCATGAAATGGTTCTTATTTGGAAGACCATTACTCCTACTTTTCTCAATCGTAATGCCCTTTCAAAGAGGGACAAAATGTATGCACTTAAATTGACTCACTCTAATTATTCTATTAATCCCATTAATTCATCCTATAAACCATAATCATAGTTAGTTAATTAAAATCCTATTTCTTATTAAACATTTTATACATCCTACTAACCTTTCTACACCCCCACAACTAATTAATCACTTCATTATCCTACTAAACTACTAATCCTACTTCATTAACTATCCACTAACCCAATTGAAAATTAAAAATTCATATTTATTCAACTACCACCCTAGCCAACCTACCAACCTAGCCTTTCTTACATCCCTATGAACCTTAAACCTCATTAAATCCCCATCTAATCCCTTTTATCCCTTAATCTAACCTAGAAGTCTCTAGATCTAAAGAACCCTCTCTAAAATTCTATAACTCTCCAAACTAGAGGCTTCTAAATAATTAAAAATTCCCCCAAAACTTCATCCATCAACCTATAAATATCCATTCTTGGATCATGGATAAGCTAATTATAAAGTACATAAGTCTTCCATATACTCTCATACTAGCCATCTAAAGCATACATACACTCTTGCAATCCACTCAAACATCCAAATAATCCGTTATAGCCATCTTAGAGCCATTATCAAACAATCCACATACAAATCAAATAGCATTAGAATCAACTGGAAAATATTGGAGGGAAGCTACTAGGAGCAAGGTGATGGTAAGGATTCATTCCTAAATTATTGAATGTTCCTACATTTCTCTCTTTTTGATGTTATTGTGTTTTTGGGTTAAACTTACTATTTATAGTAGTTTTGATCAATAGCTCAAAAATACAATCATACAATAACACTATTTAAGTTGATGGACATAATACTACATTGAATAAGTCTATCACAATGCCTAATCACCACTCAAAAATATTTAATAATCCTTTACTAAATAAAAATACTAAGAAACAAGACAATGTTCAAATGACTACATCTATACATAAATAAATAATTTTTTAAGATCACAACATTCATAGTGTTATTAGTATGGTTACTAAATATCATAATCAAATTCCATCTATCATATTTTATGACCACGATATTCTACACGATGATTAAAAAAATGGTAAACTATTACATACATGTTTTTTTGGTTGACATCCTTTTATTACACATGGATTAATGATTGCCAATGGTTCAAGTCAAAATCTAATTACAATGTCATATCTAATTAGTTGAGGTAATGACATTTACTAGGTAAAACTATGATACTTATGAGTTATGATAGTATTACATGCACACCCCTTGGTGGTATTACATTACTGGTTATAGTAGGTTCTAAGATATTATTAGTATGGTTATGAATATTATCATATTTTGGTACAAATAATCTATTACTTGGATTCCCATGGGTGAATAAAAGGAGGTAAATTCAATCCACACTATATTCATTTTTTCAATTTTATCCATAATGAAAAAATACATACTATTTACAATACATATTTTGAGTTACCTATCTCACATCCAAAACAACATGAGATGTTACCAAAAAATGCCACCTAAAAATAAAATTATTCAACCTCATGTGACATATGCTACTATTTCACCACCTTTGACTATGGTTCGCACTACATTTAAATATACAACTTCAACATGATGAGTGACAATTCCTATAGTTAATACTCATATAACTACACTAACTCAGCATACATGCCTAATCATCCATGTCCTAATATTGATTTACAACCTCTTACATCAGTTCATGCCAAAACATATTTTAAGAGTTAAACTATACCAAGATATATTTGAACTAATACATGTTATTTTTAAGAGGTTGAGGTTGTCCTCGAACCCTCTATCACAATATATATCTTTGGGATGTTGATTAAAGTTAGTATATAGCTTTCAAAAATTTATATGATAATTATAGTCACACATTTATTTCCCTTGTTATAAGATTCAAAATCATAGATGATATCATCGGTTAGCCATGTTAGCTTATCTTTTGTACTTCACTGATATATAATTATTATACCGTAGTTTCCTTTTTGTATATATTCTTATATATTTTGTCTTTCATGTGCCTTCTTCCCTTGAGATTGTTCCATGTCTCATCTTCTTATATATTTTACATCTTGTCCCTTGACTTCTGGTGTGACTCTCAGACCATCTAAAGACACTCTCAATACTCCTAAACTTGCTTTAGTACTTTCTTTGGACATTTAAGGTAATGACTAGATTATTGTCATGACCATTCATGGGATAACATTGGTTTACAACATGAAATCAAAGATAATGACTAATACATAGACAAGAACCACTCGGTCACTCTAAAAAAAACCTATCTAAGCTATTTACATCTAACTAGATACCTTTAAATGATTAAAACCCACACCCTAGGCCATAAGGCCATACTTGCCTAGTTGATGGGCTTATGGGCTTGTATCCCTGTTGACCCTATTTTTTTAGCATAACTTCTCTTGTGCTCTTGATAAAACACAAATTTGAATTGATCTAGGTACCCATTAAGGAGTTATACAACATATGTGAAAATTGGGTATTGTTACTTTGTACATAATAGGATTTTTGGTGACTGTGACAGACCTAATTAAGTCACCTAAGCACCCTATTTTGGGGTTGTCGAGAGTTTGGGGAGGATTTGAATATTTTAAAGCATATGAAAGGTGTAATTTATCATTTCTCAACTATATAAACAAGAATAAATCTTAACCTAACCCTAGGTCATCATCAAATCACCCTATCTTAGTCATTCTAGGCATACAACGGGTAAAATAAGGTAGAGTTTATAAAGTAGACGTACCCATTGAGTTAGAACTTGAAAATTTATATCATAAGGATACACACTTAGGACATCATGATTTCAAAATTTTGAAAATTTCCACCATATAGATTTTGAGATCAACAAAGCCCTAATTTTGGCACAGTCAACATCTAAATGAAGCTATAGAGAGCATCCTAGGGTTTCAAGAACCCAAATAAATTTTATTGAGCTTAGTTTTAACTTTTATAAAGTCATGAGTAGTCACAATGAAGAAAGGAATTCATCAAAACCTCACTATCAACCTCTTGCTTGTTGCCTTGTCTAGTATGTAGCGATAGTCATGGAGAAAGCATTAACAAAACATAAGATTTTATCCTCCAATGTTCCATATCTCCATTATACATTCAAATAAAAATATTACATATGTTTTGGTTGAAATAATCACTCAATAAAACTAAAAACCCAAATGAGACTCCAAATCTCTATTCCTAGAGTTATACAACAAACTCCCAAAATAGAGTTAACAACTTTTCCAAACAAATAAGATCTCAACCACTCTAAATCTTGTCCAACAAACCTAAGATCACATGGAATATGATCTCTAAAACTATTTCATATGAAAATATATAAAATCTTGGCCTTTAGACATGTTTAGGCCTTATTACAAGATTAATAGACATATTTTCAAATTTGAAAGTTTGAACACCATAATTTTGGAGGGAAAACTGACTAAGCATAACTAAGCAACCTCAAATAAACAAAAAATAATGAAAAAACATTAAATACATGAACATTATCCTACATCATTCTTCCAAGGAGAAAAAGAAGCATTCTTCACTTGTTGTTTTTCATCAACTCTTCCACACTTATGCCTAGATTGAGGATGTCATTTGCAGTCAACCATGTTGCATCTTCAGTTGGTAGGTTCTTCCACTTGGTCAGGTACTAGTAATATTCTTTATCTCTTATTTTCTTGACCACTTTCTTATCTAAAATACTCTCAACCTCCTTTGGTACTTCCTTTGGTAGTTGTTCCCATTGAATTTCCTCATCAACCCCTATTTTAGTTCCTTTAGTTGCTTATTCCTCACCTTTGTATGGATATAGATTTGCAACATTGAATATTGGAGAGATTCCAATCCCTTTTGGCAATTCTATCTCATATGCATTGTTTGAAAACTTCCTTACTATCTTGTATGGACCAATTTTCTTCACTTTCATCTTGTTGTATTCTCTCTTAGGGAATCTTTCCTTTCTAAGGTGGGAAAGAACAAGGTCTCCAAAAATGCAACTAACTTCTCTCCTCTTCTGATCTACCCTTTTCTTATACTTGATGGTGCTTTCTTCAAGTTTCCTTTTTACTTGTTCATGCAAATTTTGCATTGCATTGGAAAACTCCTTTGCATCAACACTCCTTGCTTCCATCTTGCCTAGATTTCTTAACTCATATGCACCCCTAGGATGTATTCCATACAAGACTTGGAATGTACTCATTCCTGTACTCCTATTAGGAGAATCATTATAGGAAAACTTAGCTTGTGCAAGTACAATATCCCATTTTTTTGGTTGCATACTTACCAAACTCCTCAAGATGTTGCCAAGGCTCCTATTAACAACTTTGGTCTAACCACTAGTTTGTGGATGGTCGGCTAAGCTAAAGCTTAAATGTGTGCCCAAATTCTTCCATAAGGTCCTCCAAAAGTGCCCAACAAACTTAGTGTCCCTGTTTAAAATAATGCTCCTAGGGAGCCCAAGCAATATCACAATCTCTTGAAATAATAGATTGGCTATGTCAGTAGCATCAATTGTTTTTAAACATGGAATGAAGTGAGCCATTTTTGAGACCCTATCAACCACTAAAAATATATAATCATAACCTTTTTGAGTGCTTGGCAACTCAAGTACAAAATTTATACTTATTGAATCCCAAGGCCTTTTGGGAATTGGTAGTGGCTGCTATAAACCTACTTTTTGACTACTTCCCTTGGCATGTTGGCATGTCTTGCACCTCTAAATAAAATTATTGACATTATCATCCATACCTAGCCAATATTAATGAGCACTCAATTGTGCTAGTGTCTTATTCTGCCCAAAATGTCTTGCCAAGCTGCCACTATGTTTCTCCTTCAATAAATTCTCTCTCATGTAACTCTTGGGTATGCAAAGCTGGCTACCTTTAAACAATAAAAATTCTTGGATCATGAAATCTATCCAAGGACTCCTATTAGACCCTACTAGATTCATGAAATCTTCATATGGTTCCTTAATCTCTGGATCTTCCTTGTACATCTCTTTCATATCTTTAAATCCTAATATGCTTACTTGAGATTCTTGCATGATTAAGCTCCTCCTACTTAAATAATTTGCAACCTTGTTAGATTGTCCTTTCTTTTGCTTAATAGTGAATGTGAAACTTTGTAAAAAATCAATCTATTTAACATGCTTTTGACTCAACTTGTTTTGATTACTAATGAACTATAATGCATAATTGTCAGTGAATAAAACAAACTCTTCAGGCAAAAGATAGTGCCTCCATTTCTTCAAATCTTGTATAAGAGCATAGAATTCTTGGTCATAGGTTGAGTACCTTTTTTAGGCATCACTTAGTTTCTCACTAAAGTATTCTATATCTTTCCCATCTTGACTTAAGACAACACCTATGATAGTCCACTAGCATCACATTCCACTTGAAAAAGCTTATTGAAATTAGGCAAGGTTAGAATTGGTTCTTCAGTTACCTTCTTTTTCAACAATTTGAAACTCTTATCAGTATTCTCAATCCAATAAAAACTTCTTTTGTCACCCTTGATTGTTTATATCATTAGAGCAACAATTCCACTAAAATTCCTTATGAATTTCCTATAGAAGCTAGCCAAACCATAAAATATTCTTACCTCAAAAGTGCTCCTAGGTGTAGGCCACTAAAGTATGGATTTTATCTTCTCCTTATCCATCTTCAATCCTTCTTTAGAAATCACAAATCCCAAGTAGATTAATTCTACCCTTAAGAAATTGCACTTTTTCACATTGATTAGCAATTTGTCTTCATGTAGCTTACTCAATACCATCCTAAAATGTTTTAAATGATCTTCCTTAGTTTGAATAAACACCAAAATATCATTCAAATACACTATCAAAAACTTACTAGTGAACTCCTCAAGCATTTCATTCATCAGCCTCGTGAAGGTGCTTGGTACATTGGTTAGCCCAAATGGCATGACTAACCACTCATAGAGTCCATCATTGGTATTGAAGGCTATTTTACAATCATCCCCTTCTCTTATCCTAATTTTATGGTAACCAATTTTCAAGTCTATCTTGGAAAAATATGCATCCACTCAAACAATCAAGTAAATCATCAATTCTAGGCAATGGGAATCTATACATGACAGTGATCTTATTGATTGATCTGGAGTCTATACAAATTTTATAACTCCCATCCTTCTTGGGAATCAAAACTATGGGAAAAAAACAAGGACTTAGACTCTCTCTTACCAATCCTTTGTTTAACAATTCTTGGACTTGATACTTGATTTCTTCATTTTCCTTTGGTGTCAACCTATAGGCAGCCTTATTTGGAAGATTTAACCTTAGAATCAAGTCTATGTGATGGATAATGCTTCTAAGTGATGGAAAATCATTAGGAAAATCATATACTACAATGTCAATGTACTCATTAAACATATCTTAGATCTCTAGAGGTAAATCGGTTAACTTAGTGCTAGTGACTATACTTCTTGGCTTACCAATCACAACAAAGTTTACCTCTTCCTTCTTCATTTGATGTAGAAAATATTTACCACTCATGATCAACACTTTATAATTATATCCTATAGCATCACTATCCTCTTCTTTCAAAGGTGTAAGTGTATGTTTGATCCCATCCTTCTTAAATATGTATGTATTTTGCCTTCCATCATGCATGGCCTTCCTGTCAAACTGCCAAGGTCTTCCAAGTAGGATATGACACACATCTATAGGCATAACATCACATAAAATATGATCTCTATATGTTCCTATCTAAAAATCCACTTTACATTGTTCACTTACCAAGAGTTTGTGTCATTTTTGCAACCAAGAGACTTGATAAAGTGTAGGATGTACCTCCTTCTTCAAGCCTAGTTTCTCCACCATCTCAGTTAAAACAAGGTTATCCATAGTTAAAATATCTATGATGAACTTGAATTTTTTTCCCTTACTCCTACATGTAGTCCTAAATAAATTTTTACTTTGTGGTGGTTCCATAATTTCCTTATTAAGCTTTAATAAGATTCTTTTCATTAAGAGAGACTCACCTTCTTCATGAATTACTACTGGTCCTTCATCCTCTTCTTTACCTTGGGCCACATGTACACCTCTTTCATGACTAGTAGAAGTGTTCTTTGGACACTCATATGATCTATGGCCTACATATTTGTTGATCCTGAAGAATTTGCCCATGAATCTTCTTCTTCCTCTTTGGTAGCCTTGGTATGGCCTCCTTCCTCTTGGTGTATAGCTTCCTCTTGAACTTTGTGAGCTGATAGCCTCATATTGTGATGTTTTCAACTACCTTCTACCTCATTATGATCCTCTTCCTCTAATGGGTCTGCCTCTCCCTCTTGAAAAGGAAGTTTGTTTCCTTGCAATCTTCTCCTCAACTTTTAAAGCAAATTGGTATGCCTCTTCAATTGTCCTGGGTGTGAGAAGGCTAATCTCATCTTGGATGAAAAAATTTAAACCATTAGTATACCTTGATACCTACTCTATATCATCCTCAATGTGGCATGATCTTATGGTTAGCCTATATAACTCTCCAGTGTATTCCTTTACAAACATGTCCTTTTGTTTCAAATTTTGTAATTACTTGAAAAGATTTGCTTGATAATTTAAGGGCATGAATCTACCTTTGATTTTTTCTACCATTATATCCTAACTTCTAATCTTTGGTTTTCCTTTTCTCCTCCTTTCCTCTTGCACTCCATCCCACCACAAGGATGCATGGCTCTTCAATCTTGTCATGGCATACTTGACTTTCTTGTCATCTTCTTGTATTCCTTCATATTCAAAGTACTTGTCTAATGCACTGATCCAATCAATCAATTCTTCCACATTCAAGTTTCCTTCATACAGTAGAACCTCCATATTTGGATTTACATTCACTTTCATAATGGCTTTAATCAACCTCTCTTCAACTGTATCATATTTTAACACCAATTCTTCCTCTGGTGGCTTTTCTTCTCTATCACTGACTTCACCCATGTCAACACCTCTCCTTTGAGCCATCTCTAGGTATCGTAACCTATATTTTAGGTTCCTAAATTCTTGTACTATTACCATTTGTCCTACTTGTCTCCTTGCTCCAGGTGTACCTTTGTTCCTCACTCTCATGGCCATCTTGGAATCTTACCTCTCTTTCATGTTCTTCCTCCTTTGCTTTGGATATTAGATTGTGCATAATATTTTAGCTCTAATACCGAAATTGGTATGACTGTCAGAGCATCTAAAGACACTCTCAATACTCCTAAACTTGCTTTAGTACTTTCTTTGGACATTCAGGCTCATGACCAGATTATTGTCTTAACCATTCATTGGATAACATTGGTTTACAACATGAAATCAAAGATAATGATTAATACATAAATAAGAATCACTTGGTCACTCTAAAAACAACATATCTAATCTATTTCCATCTATGTAGATACCTTTGAATGATTAAAACACACACCCTAGGCCATAAGGCCATACTTGCCTAGTTGATGGGCTCATGGGCTTGTAGCCTTGTTGACCCTTTTTTTTAGAATAAATTCTCTTGTGCTCTTGATAACACAAAACTTTGAATTGATCTAGGTACCCATTAAGGAGTTATGTAACATATGTGAAACTTGGGTATTATTACTTTGTATGGAATAGGATTTCTGGTGATTATGACAAACCTAATTAGGTCACCTAAGCAACCTATTTTGGGGTTGCAAAGAGTTTGGGGAGGATTTGAATATTTTAAATCATTTGAAAGGTTTAATATGTCATTTCTCAACTATCTAAATAAGAATAAATCTTAACCTAACCCTAGGTCATCATCAAATCACCCTGTCTCAGTCATTCTAGGCATACAAGGGCTAAAATAAGGTAGAGTTTAGAAAGTAGACTTACCCATTGAGTTAGACCTTGAAATTTTAGACAGTAAGAATAAACACTTAGGACATCAAGATTTAAAAAATTTGAAATTTTCCACCAGACAAATTTTGAGATCAGCAAAGCCCTAATTTTGGCATAGTCAACACCTAAATGAAGATACAGAGAGCATCCTAAGGTTTCAAAAACCTAAATAAATTTTATTGAGATTAGTTTTACCTACTATAAAGTCATGAGTATTCATAGTGAAGAAAGGGATTCATCAAACCCTCACTGTCAACCTCTTGCTTGCTACCCTGTCTAGTATGCAACTATAGTCATGGAGAAAGTATTAACAAAACATAATATTTTATCCTCCAATGTTTCATATATCCATTGTAAGTTCAAATAAACATATTACATATGTTTTGGTTGAAGTAATTACTCAAAAAATTGAAAACTCAAATTGGACTCCAAATTTCTATTCCTAGACTCATACAACAAACTCCCAAAATGGAGTTAACAACTTTTCCAAACAAATAAGATCTCAACCACTCTAAATATTGTCCAACCAACCTAAGATCACATGGAATATGATATATAAAACTATTTTAGATTCAAATCTATACAATCTTGGCCTTTAGACATGTTTAGGCCTTATTACAAGCTTAATAGACATATTTTCAAATTTGAAAGTTTGAACACTATAATTTTGGAGGGAAAACTGACTAAACATAACTAAGTAACCTAGACTCAACCAAAAAAAATGAAAACACATTGAAGACATGAAGAGGCTCCTACATAACCTTCTATTTACATTGATATTGTTGTAGCCATTTATTCATTTTTATTGCTATTTTGAAATGGACCTTACTCATTGATTATTGATCCCATTCCAAACATTTGTGTATACTTTATGATGATGAGAACATATATATTGAGACCTTATATTATAACATGCAATAATTTATAAGGGACTTATAGGTTTTTGGGAATCCTCCTCTTATTTATTCTAAATTTGCACCAATTGATTGATTTACTTGGATTGATTTTTTTTCCTTTTGATCTTAATTTATGCCTTTTGGCTTGCCTATTTGTGTTATTATACTAATTTTCCCTTGCATTTAATTATTAATTAATTGAGCTAGATTGATTCTATTAATTAATATCATGATTGTGATGGATAACTAATGATTTGAATCATATTTCCTCCATAGTTTGAGGAGCAAGGCAATTCCTATAATCTAGGAAAATGAAAATTTAATGATATAATGCCCTATCATCATTCCTTCTCAATTGGACTATATCTTCAAGACCATTATAAAATTATAAAAAAATGTTCTCCTCTTCCATCCTATTTTTGTTGCTTTCTGATTGTTGGTTATAAATCTATCAGAAAAAAAGTGCAAGTTGTTTCCTAAATTCTGCTAACAGACATTAAGTAGTTTACATTTTCTATTGTAAATAGAAGATATAAATAAGAACTTTCCCTCTCTATTTTAAGAGGAGGAAGTAAGGCATATAATAGCAAGTGGAAAGTATCAAGTAATAACTTAGAAGATATAATATTGAAATTTATTGTAGCAACATCCTTTTTACTACAAGTTTTTAATGGAATGATAAGAAGTTTAAAGTAATCAGCTGTAATAAGAAGAAGGGATTGTAACATAATTTCATCTGAGTTAATAGCCAACTTGAGAGGATTGTATTAAAGATCATGTGTGTTAGTATAGATTCAATTATACACTTCATGTATGGATTCTTATTATCCATTTAGACCATAAGATAGTTTTTGTTATGTTTTATACATAAACAATTATGATTTATACAAATTAAATTTAGTACAGTGACAAGAAGCTTTCAGGTTAGCATTATATTTATTTTTCTATTATTTATTTTTGTAATCTTTACTTTACATGCAAGTGTGTTACTCTATTTTATGCAAGTGTGTATCCCTATATATGCAATATTTATCACCTCAACCCTTGGAAGAGATTAATGTTGAATATACAATGTTGATACCTTACCAAATACACACCCTAGGTTAAAAATTAGTGAAACGAGCATTATCAATAAATCAAATAGGTGCCCCTCATGTGACTTTGTACGGTTTTAGGTGAGATTTTATGCCTTAGTTTTAATTGATAGTTTGATTTTTCTCAACATTTTTGTGCCATTGTTGGGGATAAGTGTCAAAAATTATTATCATAGGAGGTTGAGCTAGATTTATTGATTTCTAGATTAATTTTCATGCTTTCTAAAGTAATTTATTACTTTCTAGTTAAGAGTTTAATTTAAAAAACTATATTAATTAAAATATTTTTGTTCCATTTTATAACTAACCCTGTGCATACATGGTAGAAAGATACAAAAGAAAGGTTGACTAAGTGTATGAAATAAGAGAGGGATACCTTATGTAATTTATTACCAAGTAGACTTATTTTTAATAAAAGAGTAGAAGTTACAATATCACATTTAAAAATAACATGTCATAGAAGTACACTTGTATCTAGCCCACCCTTATCACCTAAAGTTGTATCATAAGAGGTATAATATGAAGCAGTTGAAAGATTATTGGTTGAACTATTCAAGAAATCTAAGGACAAGGGATAAGAATATATTCATACTCATAAAAAATATATCCTTGTGGAAGTACCAAATTGGACACCTTATACACAAGAGTCTGATATGTAAGCCCCTTTTCATTCACCTAAATTTATTTTCAAAAGAGAATATCAAGCCCTTCTATCCCCAAAGGTAAATTTTGAACCTATAGTCCTAGGCCCAACTGAGAAATATGGAATATTTTCCAAATCAAAAAAATAAAAATCTAAAAGAGTTCACTCTACCACCCACATATATAAAATTTTCCTCTCACATAACAAATCCTAGAGCCATCATTTATTACCCACATTGGGATAAAAATATTTAAAATGAATTCAAAGTGTGAATCATAAAAATCAATGGTACATGAGTAGTTTGAAGAATCATGGGAGACATGGAAGGAGAAGCCCTTAGTAGGGAAGCCAAAACATTTAAATTTGCCATCAACATCCCCACAGGTAATACACCCATGAAGAACATTCTCATTTTAGATCTACCTAACTTTAGGGTAATGGTAAGTGAGGACCCTAACACATTCATATTTTTTTTTTACATCCTATGTCATAGTTGTGACTATAATCATGATGCACACAAGATCAAATTACTTGTATCTATTCTAAAAGATGCAACCCTCAGTTAGTTCAAGGGATTGGGGAATAAATTAGTCATGTCTTGTAAATATATGAGAGATATATTTCTCTCAAAATACCATGACTACTATAGAGGTAAATAATTCAAAAGATATGATATATTTTAGATGTCACAAAAAAAGGAGGAACCATTAGAGGAGTATGTGGAGAGTTTTTTGTTTAACCTTCAAAAATATAAATAAAACAAGTTAGATGCAAACTATATTAAGATGATATTTCATAAATTAATCAATGAGGAATGTTTAGAAGCACTAGATATCATTAGTGTTGACTTGGTAGATTGCACCCTTTGAAGGGAGGCTTAGCTCTATTCATCCATGTGACATAATGGAGATATCCCTCTTGCTGGGGGTGGCAAATGTGAGGGATGAATCTCTAGATTAGAGGATATCTCCCCTTGATGCACCTTGAGGCCCTATATTTCCTACTACTAACTACTTGGGGGGATAAAAAGGGAGATAAAAATACTAGAATCAGAACCTAAACTATGTGGTGATGCACCAAATGGATGGTCTACTCAACTTTGACATACACTTTAAATCAAGACAAGCTAGCCTACACTTCACTCAAAGTGATACTTTTCATGCAACAATGTTTTAGTAGGGGGTCCTATGGAGAGATAAGAGAGGAAAAAACTAGCACAAAAGGTGTTCTGAGACACACTACTTCATAGCCTATTCACTTGCCTATACTTCTTCAGACACTTCCTATGACCTGTAAGAGAAGAAAACATAAACACTAGACACTGTTGGGGTTAACACATGAAGGTAGAGAAATAGACCACACTTTCAAAAAAATAACACCCAAATGTATGCTCAGTGCAACACTCAAAATAAGGTAAAATCTTTGTCTTAGATTTAAGGTAAAATTTTGTAGGGCTTCACCATACAAGCTGAGAGATCCCTTCCTCAAATGAGAAATTACAATATATAGAGTGCTAGAACCAAAAGCTAACAAATCCTTAGGAAAGGAGACCCATGTTGAGTCAAACATCTACTAAGATAAGAGGCCATGTTGCTATCATGTTTTCTAGATTTGCATATGGAAACCATGCTGTAGGTTGTCCAAAATGTTACTTTTGTTGTCCTTGGCTTACAAAAGTATGTGCTACTCCTTCCAACAATTGACAAAGCCATTTTGAAGTTGTTATGGTTGGACTGTGTTTTATTTAATGATTGGCTGTGACTTCGATGCTCATTAAATTCTTGGCATGAAAACATGACTACACCTTCTATCATTCAAAAAATAATCCTTTTATTGATTTTTAGTAGAGACTATTTCACCTAAGTACATTTACTCTTCTTGGTGATGACACCTATGTCACTTTCCTTGGTCTAGTTGGTCCTTGGGTCTGTGATTTTGACCTGTCATGCCACTTGGAATGTTTTGATATTTTACTTTATTGTGCTGCGTGGCCATGTTCTAGGTTATCTGCCTCGTTTTCTTTTAATTTGTTATTTCCCTTTGCCTTGGATTTTTCCCTTTTGTCTTTAACCATTTATGTTCTCAAGTGCTTGTTATTTCTTGGGCCTTCATATTGATCTTTTTAATTTTTTGAACTTATCTGAGCTCTTAGGTCTTCACATTTCTTTGCTCGCTTCTTCCCTTTTTCCTTGTCTTTTCCTTCAGGTGGGCTTATCTTTGCCATGTCCTTCAGAAAAAATGTCCAAAGGATTTCCTTTCATCTTTCTTCTACCTTCGTTGACCTTTAGGATTTTGATAATGTTGAATTTATTTAGACAAAATGTTTGAAGGAATTCCTTCAGACATTTTGTCCAAAGGAATTCTCTTTTGGGCTTGCCTTTGCTCCTTTCTTTTAGTGGGCCTTGTGCTGCACTTTCATAGGAAGGAATTCCTTTGGACATTTTGTTTGAAGGAATTATTTCCTTTGATTACTTCTTTTCCTGAAGGGCATGTGACCTTCAAGCCTTTTGTCTTCATCCTCTCTTTCTTAAAGTTCCTTCCACAAAGGCTTCTCCCATCCAAAAGTGCCCTCCACAAGGGAAGGTGCCCTTCAGAAAATAAGAAAATGACCCTTCAAAAAAGTGAAAAGAGTCCTCTTTCTTGACCAAGTGCCCTCCATAAAGACACTTACCCTTAAAAACTTTGCAATTTCCCTACACACAGTCAAAGTGCCCTCTGAGGAAATTCCTTGCCTTTGTGAGCCACTTAGAATAAATCAGGTCCTTGGAAAGAACTTACTCATAAAGTTCCTTGAGTAAGGCCTCTTGACAAACCCAAATGTTTCTTTTAGAAACTTTTGTTTTCTCCAATACCTCCCACTTTAGACTTGCTCAAACTTATGAAATTTTATGACTAAGACCCCTCAACAAACCCGATTTCAACTTTCTTGACCCATTTGGGTTTCTAGATTGCTTCTGCTTATAAGACAAAACAAGTAAAGTCATTTAGAGAACCCTATTTGGTCTAGCAAGACCAAATCAGGGTTTGAAAGTGGCTTTACTTATGAAATTTTCATAAGTAAAGTGGTTTATATAACCCATAATGCACTATGGGGACCAAGTAATTTCATTTAGAAAGCACGAAGTAGTTCCCCTTGATAGACCCGAAATACACTTGGTTAAATGAAATGAGGTAAACACTTGGTTTTTTCATGGAACAGGTCTGATAGGGAACCTTGATGAATGATTTTATCCAGAACATGGATTGAAGACTTATGAAAAAAAGAGGGGGTGCCCATTTTTTACTTTAAATGACTAAAAATGGTCAACAATTAGCAATGGAGATGTTTCATAAATAAAATTTGATGATATCATCTTTTTGAGTATAAATTAATCTAGGTATACAATGAAGAAGACTCCCAACAATAAATAATTTCCATTATCATCTTCCAAGACCACTAATGGGGTATCACAGATGGAAGTTAGTAACTTGATATAGAATATGAATTAGGATATTATCATACACTTAGACACATAAATAGATACATTACATACACAAAAAAAAGAAGCAAATCAATCTCTAAATATATACTATTTGTATTTATACATGAGTAAAGTGAAATTTAGGTGTTAGAATTCTAATATAAAAGTAACAAGAAACATAAAGGAGGATCTTGACACAATATAATTGCACATAATTAAAGGATATGGAGATTAATACCTTTACATGGGCCAACAAAAATCTTGGTCACAAAGTCCTCAAAACTTAGGTATGTCATCAAACACTCCATTTATTAGTTTGTAACTTTCATTTTACCCTTCTCAAAATTGGTATGGAACCACTCATTATAATCAAACAAAAAAAAATGCCACAATAAAACTATAATTTGCCACAACAAAATTTCCAACCTCAATCCAAATGGAACTAATTGCAAAACCAACCATGAAAGCTAAAGAATTAGAATTGTCAGTGGTGCCTACCCTCTAATTAATGGAAATAATGATGGAGAGGAAACCATCCATGGTTTAACCAGAATGATGGGTACCAAAAATCACCATATATTTAAAAATAGTAATAACCATTATTGATGCCAATAAATCATATTTCAAATTATCCTAGAGATCCTCAATTGCTTGCCCAACCTATACCTAACAATAGAAATAATATGATTCAAGCAACATATACTAACTAAATGATGCAACACAAAACATATTCAGTGGAAGTAGATGAAGTTCATATTCATTCAATATGAATTATACCAAACCCCACAACATACATCCTGATGAAACCTCTTGAAGAGGTCCTTGACATTGTGTTTAACTTTTTTTTACAAGTGTAGGGTTAGGGTAAGAATAGTCTATATCAAATAATGAAGTAAACTATTCTAAATAATAATAATCAATGAATTTAGATTCTACATATATTCTAACGAGAAATACAAAATCTAACCATATGCCAATATATAAAGTATAACATTAAATATTTTAATAATATCAATATGAAAGAGAAATTATACTTTGATTATACACTAATGCACAACTATATCTTAGCAATGCATGTGTATAAATAGACTGTCTAAATATTCTAATCCAATCATCATATTTGAGTATCTACTTGCATCGATACTACTATCCATTTTCAACACTTATATCCTATATGAAAAATTGATTTTTTATTGAAACTACCACTCGGGTCTTTTTAGGTTTTGTCACCTTTTAGATTATGTGATTAGATCATGGGCATAGGCTCTCAATATCAAAATATAACTCAAAACCCTAACTACTCCTATTAGGTCTTGTCAACTTTCAAAAAATGGGTTAGTGGACTTACAACATTTAACTGACCTCAAATACCCCTTTATCAATAAATGCTACCTACACAAAACTAATTTAAAGAGGGCCTTAGACATATGTAGTTCTCCCCCTATATGTTAGTGTTTGTTTGTTAACAATGGTGGAGAATGCTGTATCCAAATGCATGTAATAATCTATATTTTAAGTTGACAAATTTGGATCATGGGATGTTCTTTTAATGCTTCAAACTTGTAATATGACTACTCATATGATTGATATGAATACAATAAAGAATAGGGTAGGATAACTTAGTTGTGCAAATGATTTTTAATAGTATATTATAAGCATCAAAGGTACTTGATAAATACATGATCTATGAATAATGAGTGCATTTTAACTTGTAAATATTCTCATGGAAGGGTTAATGAAACACAATAAGCTAACCACATATCAAAATATTTGAAAATTTGAGAGTTTATAAGACGCATACACTTGCATTGGATCATGTATAGTAGCATCAACACTACTATCCAAGTCTAAATGAACTTTCCAATAAGATAGAAGATTATTGGAGCTCTATAACTAACAATGAAGGATATATCAAAAATTAAGCAAACTATGGGCTACATTTGATCAGGGTAATCATAATATTAGGGTCAGACTAAAAGATAATCATTTAAGACTAGTGAGATGGCAAACATGAGCCTTTTAGATGCAAATAAGGTAAAGAATTGAATGGTAGATCCTTGAGTGATATTTTTCAAGTGTAGAATACTAGTTTAACATATAAATCTAGATTTAAGCATCTACACCTCCCCATTTAATCTATTAATGCATAAGGATGAAATTACTAGGTTAAAGGAAATAAAATTCACACTGTGGCATGTACAAAACACCTTGATTTTATTAATCCTTGTTTGAATTTACTTTATGTGTATGATTACAATCAAGATCATGACACAGGTGTAATTAGTGTATATAATCTAAAAATTAATAATTGAAATTTCTTGAAATAAAAGAGAAGGAAGGAGTACATGTGTTTGTTGATGAAAACATGTTTCTCATTCATAGTTTGCTTTGGTAGTGATGCTTCTTAGCTGAAGCATTGGAGATAGGCCATAATTTAACCTTAGATATGTGAAGAGGGGGATTGGAGGGTAATCATGCCCCCAATATGGTATAAGGATGAGTTGTGCCAAGTCATCAAGAGCTCAAAATATCAATTTCATAACTCAAGTATATCATATCTATAAAATCTCATTTGATTCAATTGGTATAAGCATGTCAACATGAAATAATAAAAATAGTGGAAATCCCATTTTGGGTGCTAAATATCGATCTCACTAATTAGATAAGCTAACTGTTGTAGCAGATAAAATCTGAAATAATACATATTGGTAGGGTTGGTGCATAAATGTGTGTATAATATAAAAATGTATCTATAATTTGGTTCATTTACATGGTATGAGCACCTCAAATTTATCTCAGTTTGAAGTATCTATTAGAATGTAACCTCTGATCTTGAAAATGTATATAATATGTATAATTTTTTTGAAAAACTTTATTAAAAATCTATGTAAATTGTATAAAATTATGTCCCATGTGTATATATGAATAATGCAAACTATGTAAAATGAATCAAATCTACTCATTATATTAAATGTATGTATACGATGTCATTTATCTACGACATGCCCCCATTAATATCCCCCCACCTCCCTTTTAAGGTGAGGGGAATGAAAAAGTGATAGACACCTTATCTCAAAAGGATAAGACAAGTATGTTGTATATGTGTGAATCATGTAGTAAAGAAGCATATAGTGGTATCATGTTAAAGTAGATATATCATTTACACTCACATTATGTATACATAAGAATCCCTAAGACCCATGATATCAATCATGAAAACATCAAAAAGATAAAAATCTCAAAAAAAATCAAATGCACACACATGAGTAATTAATGTCAAGCAAAAGTGGTCTAAGGGGACTGAAAACAAGGGGCATGTTCAAATTCCACACACTCAAGGTGAAGACATATTAAAATGTCCACACACCAAAGAAATAATAAATAGTTAGGGAACTATGGTCAATAATAAAGGAAAATGTCCAATGTTCCATAATCAAGATAAATTAATAAACAAGAAGTGCACTCAATTAATCCAAATGAAAATATTAAGTAAATGAAATAGAAGCAACTAACATAAGCATGTCATACTAGTCCGCATACACATGTTATAAAATTGTCATGTAGAATAACATACCAAGTACACTATTTAAGGTAGTAACATGAGTATAGGCATGTGTAAATGTTAGTATATAATATCAATGTGATAATTTAAATGATCATAAAATAATATAACCTATGTCAATCATGATCATATAAAAGCAAGTTACCCCCAACATAGTGTATCACATGGAAAAAGTACATTTTTTGCATCTTCATGCTCATGTATCATGGAAATTTTTTATGTATGTATTATATATGTGTATAAAGTACCCATAAAACATATATTGTGTATATAAATTATATGTTATCTATTAACGTAAAGTAAAAAATGTATGCAATATCTAGTAAATATTTGAAATGTTAAATATTTTTATATATTCTTGAATATTCAATTTGTTTAATTTTCAACTTGTTTAGATTTTTTTAATTTTATTTTTATGTGTAATATTTGAATTAGTGCATAATGTTCATTTGGATATTGATGGATTTTCCATCAAGTGTAGCTAGGCATTACACACCTTGGCCCAAATTTTCTATAACTGTAAATGGACTTAATCAATTTGGTTTGAATTTCTCTTTTTTGTCTTTTCTACATTGGTATTCTTTTAATTTTATTTTAGTACTAAATCACACATGTTAAACTCACATGGTCAAACCTTATCATTATATGCAAAATTAACATGATCCTGATAAACTTGTATAATCAATAGCCTATGTGCATTTTACACTTAAATTTTCTAACTAATTATATAATATTTTTTTAAAGTATTCATTATCTCAAATTCTATCCATGAGAGAAACCCATAATGATGTGGTTTCAATCTCAATTGGTAAAACTACCTTTGTGACATAAACTAAAGAATAAGATGTTGCTCAATTAGGGGTATGAACACTGGTACGGTATGCCCATAAGGCATAAACCATCTATTGATGCCAATATATACTATATATTTTGACTATTTTTCCTAGTATCTTAACAACAGTCTTATTTGTCTCTTTTGCCTAACCATTACCATGTGGGTAGTATGGTGTAGAAAAGGTATGTTTGATATTATATTTATTGAAAAAACACTTCACTTTTTTGTTCTTAAATGATGACCCATTGTATATAATAATAGATGAAGGTAAACCAAACTTGGAAACAATATTTGTCATCAAGAATTTGCATATTTCATCTCCACTGGTAAACTCAAGTGGAATTACTTTTACCTATTTAGTAAAGTATATAATGGTTTTAATGATGAATTTATGTCCTCCTATTAATATGAGATTTATTTTTCCAATCAAATCAAATCCTAGAAGGGAAAGTGGCCATGGTAAAATAATTGATTATAGCTCATGTTAAGGTTCATTCTTTACATTTTTGTATTTTTGACATTTGACACATAATTTAGCATGTTCGATACATTATTTTTCCATTGTGGGCCAATAGTAACCCTACTATAATAATTTGTGAGACATTAATTTTTCATTGAAGTGTCCCCCACACTCACTGTTGTCGTATCTAGAAGAGTGGTTTATTTTTCTTATTTGTTTATGTATTGAATTAATTGCCCATAGAAACCTCTTTTGAACTATGTTTTTCCAATAAGAACATAATGAAGTGCTTCTTATAGAAATATACATTTTTAAGTTCAATTAAAATTATCTAATGTAAATTATTGGTATATGAAATTATATACATCACTATACCATTCTATATTTTCCATGTTGTATGTGATTGCAAGAACTATTAAAGCATCCATTTTATTATGAATAATTGAATGTTGTTTTAACTATCATATTTTAAAATTTATGTAATCATCATTAATATCTAGGGACATCAATGATGCTACATTGGTCATTACATCATCATGACAATTATTCTTATTTGGGATACTTTCAATTTTAAATGTGTCAAATGTAAATTTAATCTATTACCATTTCTTTGTATGAAATAAAATGGTATTATTTTGTTTGATAACTATTTATATTTTGATTAAAAATTAATTGGAAGTCACCAAAAACTTTAATATGTTTGACATGAAGTTTTTGTGCGATATAAAACCTGATGATCAAGGATTCGTATTCAGATATATTTTTTATGAGTGAAAATCATAGTTGTTAATAAAATTACATATATTACCCATAAAGAGTACATAAAATGATACCAACACTGACACTTGTCATACTTCTATATATATATCAAAAAACATAGTCCATTTGTTATGTGATACATGATAAACTACTATATAATCATGAAAAGTCTTTGTTACACCTTGATTTCTCACTAAGCAAACTTACTTGAATATCTGTAGATTTTTATGGTTTGAAATTTGATTTGATTATTATTTAACTAAGTTGTGAATTATATGATGCTATGGAACAATTGAATGTTTCTTGATTTACACGATTTCATTGCTATGAGTTAGCTATATTGTGTATTCTTTACATTGTGATCATGTTGATTTGTTATTACACTAGTATTTTATGATATATATGTCATGATATTATGGTCTAACTACCTTATTTTTGTGAGTTTTACATAGGAGAGATTCATCTCTTAGAACATGATAAAGGGAAAGCATCATCAGAGAGGGTGATATAGATGGAGGTGTTAGGGTATGGCAAAAGAATGGCTATAACCAATGCACACACCATGTTAGATAGTAATGTTATATGCATTATTTGAATATTTAACATTAGTATATTTTTTATGATTGTATATATTTAGATAATTGTTTATGTATGTTAGATATGTGTTAGCTTACTTTAATGATTATGTCATGTTATTGAATACATGATTGTTAATACTTACAAGAACATAAATTTACATGATTAGTATCTAGTTACTACTAAATATAACCTAACCATCATGTTTTGATATAATATTTGTTGTGTTAGGATTGTGGAGCTAAAAGCTTCACTAATGCAAACAGGAGAGGAGGTTGCTGAAGGTTGCTGAGTTGCAGAGAAGTTGGGGTCGGTCTGATCAGCCGACGTCGGCAGGATAGCAAAGGGAAGCAATCGACGTCGGTCATATATCGGCCGACGTCGGTCACCTCCAGGCAGACAGGGACCGACGTCGGTCGCCTGTGTGGTTCGACTGTGAGCTAATTACGGACAGTTAGCTAACGAACCAAGTGTTTGCATGATGAGTGCTAATTTTAGACTCATAGCTGCGGATCTAATTATTGTAATTAGATGTCTAATTATTGTTTGGATGAGATCTATATAATAGACTCATGGTTGTATTAGAAAAGTGTGCTAGGGAGTAAGAGAGCATAATTATAAGCTCCTTCTGTGTGTGAGGTAGAGCAATGGTGCGTTCCTCCTAGTGCCTCAGTACCAGGTGTGTTGGTGCTGGATTGGAGAGCCAGCTGGGTTCTTCAGGAGTGTAGGATCTTGGTCACAGTTGCATGGCCTATATAGGAGACCTACATGGTAAGTAAGATCATTGATCTGCAGGTGTATGTGTGTCCAAGGTCGAGGTTCACAGGTGAGCAGAACCGTTGTTTGATTTGCAGGTGTGCAAGGTCATATAGACAGCAACACAACAGGGAGCAGTATCAGGCAGGATCTACTTGGAGTACAGGTGTGTACTCAGATAGAGCAAGAGAGGAAGGCAAGGGAGTTCCTTCCATAAGTATGGTCTGTTGAATTGCAGGTTGTTGCAGATTCATGGGAGATCTACTTGAAGTACTTTGAGTACTTGTGGAGCACATGGAGTGCTTGTGGAGTGCGTGGAGCACTTGTGTTGTGCGTGGAGCACAGGAGGTGAACACCAACTCTGTATTTGAGTTGGGTGTTGGGACCTGTGAGAGGGAGAGCTTTGGGGAGAAGAATTACTGTTCACTTGAGGCGTGGGAAACCTCTGTAAGGTGGTGGAGAAGAAGTGGCATCTTCTTTATTGTATTCTTTTCTGTATAAAGTGTTAATACAAGTTGTGTATTGTCTCTCATATGCTGTGTTATTCTGAATTCTATTTACTTGGTGAATCTGGTTATTTCCGCATATTATAGTTGCTTGGTATTTGGTAATCAATTGTATGCTTCCGGTGTTTCGCATCCTAACAAGTGGTATCAGAGCATGTTTGTTGTTCTAGATTCCTGACAAGTGGTATCAGAGCTAAGGTTGCAGGAAGCAGGTTGTGTTTTGGTTACAGGGCACTCTCAGGGGTTTCTGATTGAGTGGGAGTAGAGCAACGGCAGATCAAAGTAAGCTAAGAATGGAGGAGTTGAAAAGCACAGACGGTTACTCACGGTCTGATGGAAAGAAAGAGCAGGTAAAAGAACATTGCTGGTTGGTAACAGATCAGCATGAAGAAACTGAAGATACAGATGTAGCAGGTGTTGTTGCACAGGATGTGTTTGCAGGTTTCTTGGATAAAGTTGAATCTTGGATAAAAGATTCGGTTGCCTCTTTCCATGCAGCCCCAGGTAGAGGAGCTGGTAAGCCTTGCCAAAGAATTGGCAAAGGGGAAGTGAAGCTGAAATTGCAGGCAGCCAACACACAGGTGTTGATGAAGGTCATGCAGGTCCCAGGTTTGGAGATATGGCTAATTTCTTCAGAAAGATTGGGTGATGAGAGATGCACAAAAACTCTCACAGTGGTAGCACTTGAATTAGCTGGTGGTAAGAAAATAGGTATACTTTATCTACTTGTTTATATTACTGATTCTTCTTCTATTGCGGAGACGTGGCTTCGTAGGCTTGGTCACATGAGCAGGAGGGAGATGCATGTTCTTAAGCGGAAGACAGATATATTTGATAGGCTTAAGAACTGGAAAGCCTTGGTGTTCTTGGAGGAGATGGTGGACAGAGTTTAGTGGATGAGGCTGGATACTTCTGAGCAGAGTAGTTTGGACATGGGATTTGATTCAAAGAAGCTCGCAGGTAAAAATTCATCACTCACAGGCGAACACAGGTACCGGCGTCGGTCAGGAGGAACCGGTGTCGAACAGACAGGTGCCGATGTCGGTCATGTGCAGACCGAAGCCGGCGATGTTGGGCAGAGTAAGACCGACGTCGGTCATGGGACCGACGTCGGCAGTATGTAAGACCGATGTCGGTCAGGAGGACCGATGTCGGCAGAAGGGACACCAGCGCTGGCAGGTTGGTAGTCAGGTACAGACACATGGAACCGACGTCGGTCGGATGCAGACTGTGGAGTGACCGAGGTCGGTCACTGTAATGAATTTTGGGTGGACAGCATGCTGTCAAGGAGTCTCAAACACCCATACAGAGGACTGAAGGCGTAAGTAGGCCCTCAAATTTGTGTTCCTCTTCTTCATACTTGTTGCTGATTATAGAGCAAGAAGGATCCAGGAAATAGGGGTGAGCTAGGCAGGGTTATAATGCAGAACCAGATGGGAGTTTTTGGTAGGTTTGCCAGCTGGATGTAAGCACAGAGATGAATGGATTCCTTAGTAGAAGAATAGAGAGAACGGATACGTGAGACGGAAGACCAGGGCATATGGTCTTGAGGAGCTGCAAGACAGTGGTACCGGGTTTGACAGGTGGAGGACGAAGCATGGCTTCAGTTAGTGTCAGGTAACTACTGTGGTTTGACTTACCAGGGGGATGATGATTGCAACATCATTCTGTTGCTTTATGTGGATAGTATGCTAGCTAGCAGGGGTGTACATACAGGGTTTTGCTGAGCTAAGGGTAAGATTAGTGGATAGTATGCTAGCTAGCAGGGGTGTACATACAGGGTTTTGCTGAGCTAAGGGTAAGATTAGTTCAGTGGCATGTCATGAGGAGTTTGGAGCAGCAGAATTCTTTGACATGGGAGGCATGGAGATCACAGGTTGATTTTGTCTCGAGTGGGAGCTGATGTGAATCAGGGGTTGGCGAGGTTTGGGATGCAGAACCGGAGCACACTAAGGGCTGGATAGGTACAGTGTCCGAAATCACATGAGGTCTGGTATAGACCTGAGTATTCCCATGCAGTGGGAGCTGTCAGAGTTAGGAGCCAATTCGGGGAAGTGGGTTCTCAAGTTTTCTGAGAGGGACCGACAGCAGGTGTTGCTATGCAGGGTCAGGACTTCACTACAGGTGTTGTAGGTTCGGATGTGGTAGGTTACTCGAATGACAGGTGGTACACCACGGGATGTGTGGTGGGTTGTCTTCAGGTGGGAGCTTGAAGAGGGATACAAACTAGGAAACAGATTAGATGGAGTATAGGTACAGGTACAGTGTAGCTGTTTATCTCCAAGTGGGAGATTGTTAGGATTGTGGAGCTAAAAGCTTCACTGATGCAAATAAGAGAGGAGGTTGCTGAAGGTTGCTGAGTTGCAGAGAAGTTGGGGTCAGTCTGATCAGCCGACGTCGGCAGGATAGCAAAGGGAAGCAACTGACGTCGATCATATATCAGCCGATGTCAGTCACCTCCAGGCAGACAGGGACTGACGTCGGTCACCTGTGTGGTTCGACTGCGAGCTAATTACAGATAGTTAGCTAACGAACCAAGTGTTTGCATGATGAGTGCTAATTTTAGACTCATAGCTGTGGATCTAATTATTGTAATTAGATGTCTAATTATTGTTTGGATGAGATCTATATAATAGACTCATGGTTGTATTGGAAAAGTGTGCTAGGGAGTAAGAGAGCATAATTATAAGCTCCTTCTGTGTGTGAGGTAGAGCAATGGTGCGTTCCTCCTAGTGCCTCAGTACCAGGTGTGTTGGTGCTGGATTGGAGAGCCAGCTGGGTTCTTCAGGAGTGTAGGATCTTGGTCACAGTTGCATGGCCTATATAGGAGACCTACATGGTAAGTAATATCGTTGATCTGCAGGTGTATGTGTGTCCAAGGTCGAGATTCACAGGTGAGCAGAACCGTTGTTTGATTTGCAGGTGTGCAAGGTCATATAGACAGCAACACAACAGGGAGCAGTATCAGGCAGGATCTACTTGGAGTACAGGTGTGTACTCGGATAGAGCAAGAGAGGAAGGCAAGGGAGTTCCTTCCATAAGTATGGTCTGTTGAATTGCAGGTTGTTGCAGATTCATGGGAGATCTACTTGAAGTACTTTGAGTACTTGTGGAGCACGTGGAGTGCTTGTGGAGTGCATGGAGCACTTGTGTTGTGCGTGGAGCACAGGAGGTGAACACCAACTCTGTATTTGAGCTGGGTGTTGGGACCTGTGAGAGGGAGAGCTTTGGGGAGAAGAATTACTGTTCACTTGAGGTGTGGGAAACCTCTGTAAGGTGGTGGAGAAGAAGTGGCATCTTCTTTATTGTATTCTTTTCTGTATAAAGTGTTAATACAAGTTGTGTATTGTCTCTCATATGTTGTGTTATTCTGAGTTCTAGTTACTTGGTGAATTTGGTTATTTCCGCATATTATAGTTGCTTGGTATTTGGTAATCAATTGTATGCTTCCGGTGTTTCGCATCCTGACAAGTGGTATCAGAGCATGTTTGTTGTTCTAGATTCCTGACATGTTGATTCATCATTTCAGATTTAAAATAATATTATTAAATTTATGTTAGTCATATTATCCTTAAATCATGATGATTATTTAACCAAAGCTAATTTAGTAACAAATAAAGCAAATATGTTATAATTAGCAATTGTATTATATTGTTTTAAAATTAACAAATTATATTGTGATGGATTTTTATAATTAGGAAATAAAACAATTAAATAGGAAACACATGTATTATAAAAGGATTGAATTAACTATTCTTAAGTTATAAAAATATATATAAATGGGGAAAAGTGAATAAAGCAAGGATTATGGGATTTAAATAAAAATATAACACAAAAAGGAAACATCAAACTTGGAGAATGGTGAGCTTTAAAGAGAGATTTAAAAGAAACAAAAAGTCATGTAGTGGAAAAAGAAGAAGGGAATTTGGCAGTGTAGGGAAAGATATGAAGATAATAAAATGATGATTTGGGGAGGAAGGCAAGTGCATGAAGAAGAGAAGGAGAAGAGGAGAGTGAAGTGGAGAAGGGAGTAGCAATGTATTGAGGAGGAGAGAGGTGAAAACTATGTAGAGGATTCCTGGATCATACCATTTCAATCTAGAAGCTTTTACTAGGTAGGTGGCACCTTTAAATTATGAATATATATGTTTTACTAAAAAATTATGAATAGATATGTAGACTAGTAATAAGGTAAAGTTTGAGTAAATTGGATAACAAATGAATGGGTGTATAAATTTTGTAGTGTTTTTTTTTTATATTATTTAATTAATATGATGTACATAATTCATCATACCAATCAAAGTAATTGAATGAGGGTAGGGAAGCTTAAAAATTATTTATTATTCATAAACTATTTATGTTCACTATTACATGATTAAACTAATTATGAAAAATTACTATTTTTAATAATATTTATACAACATACTAATTTAGACATATAACAAACCACATAAATACATTGATATATATATTTATATCACATGTTTTTGACATTTAGATTGGTGATAGTCATTAGATTTTGCTTATATCATGTACATAATTACATTAGCCATGGGTATAAGTGGGGACAAATGGATAAGATTATATTGTTAAAATATATTATAAATTATATTATTGATCTATCCATGGTTCTTAGCTATATTGTTCTACCATATAATGATAATTAGTGATAAATTAGAGTTTTGGCAATTATTTTCTTAAAAATTGCGTATAAGAATAAATGTGTATCCCTATGATAATTATTGGGGAGATATCAAAGTATGTAGCCATAAAATAATCCCTATGAGTTAAAAAAGATCTTCCCTTTATCCCCAATGTGTATCCAGAAAACTAAGTATGTATAGTACATAATCCCTTCTCTTTCTCTATAGACAATACTCAGTTGTGATAATATCATTGCATTAGTAACATCAACTATGGAATGGATAAGATCATTGTACATAAATATTGTGTTGGTGCACACCTATATTGATGTTGATGTTGCCTAGATTCTTAATATATATATATATATATATATATATATATATATAATAGTGAGGTTGAAATCATTAAGCATATATATTTTTGCAAGGATATCTATCAATATATTTTTATTAGGTATATTAAATTTATAGATATTGATCACATGATATTGTTTTTTGGATATTAATCCACCATGATATTATTTACCAAACAAAGATATTCTATGATCTATATATTTATGTGCTCTATTTATCTATGGATCAAATCGAGTAAAGATATCATATCAAGAGGTTGAAATATTGATATTATTAAAATTAAATATGTGTATAAACCATATGATTGTTTGATGTTGCTTTGGCTTGACAAGAGTAGAATATGTATATAGACATTCTATTGATTATAGTATCCGGTCTATTAACATGAATGTATAGTTATAATGATGTTGAAATCATATGAAGACATTGTTTAGAATTGTAAAATGAATAATGACATCTATATACATTATTTATATATTATCTAATTACTTACATATGGTACATGTTATGAATATAATTAGGATGTACAGGTGATCATGTACATGAAAATTATCAATATGAAGACTTAGGTAATTATATATACCATATAGAGGTGTGCTTATATCTGTAGTATTATTAAATACTAAAAATAAGTAATAGAATCTCAAGGGTCATGAATCTATAATTACGTGAATATAGTCTAATAAGAATGTAATAAGTTGTTTAAAATAAATATTATGTTCATACAAGGTTTAACTTGGTTTATGAGTTATTCTATTCTTTGAAATTATTATGACTGGTTGTATTAAAAATTGAGTGTGTACATAAAAATGGTTGACTGCGATATTAGTACTTGTCATAGAATATACTACATTTGTATGTAAACATACTTATGGAAATTAGAACATGAAAATTAAATATAGATTATACCTAGTTGGGTATGGAATATACTTATTATGCTTATTATTATAGATAAATCTTATAGTGGAGATTCATTTATATGTTTGACGGACTAAATGTATGTATTTTGATTATTACTTTGTTTAGCATGTTGTATGCCTACTAGTAAGAAGTAATATGTATAAATCTATTGGTTACATTCATGTTAAATAAATCTTGCATTGTTATTACTAAGTAAGTAGTGAGATAAACTTTACTAAGTTACTAGCATCACCAATGTCAGATGAGGATAATCTAATCAAGTGGTGCGCATAAATTTGACTGATCTTAGAGATCAATAACCACTGAAAACTTTGGCCAAAGTAATTTTAGTTAGACATAGTCATTTCATATGTATGATTTATATGTTTGTGCAATATCATGTTAGAACTTATTTATTTATGGTACACTTCATTGTCTTAGAAATCATATAGCACATAGATACTAGTTTGTCTCTTTAGATTCCCACACCATCACTATCTACTCATCCATGAAGGGAGGGCCATTCCTTGATGGGGTATTGTGTGGGGGATCTATGGTCCATGGTTGGTATGAAAAAATGATTAGATTATGATCTCCCTCTGCATAACAGTACTTATTTGGAGTTGAGATTACCATAGATACTAGAGTTCAAGAACTCATGCTCCGTGGAGCCATGTATCTTTTATCTTGTAACTTATATCGTATTTATTGAAACATTATTTTTGATGTAATGTAATTATTTACTTATTATACATTGACAATAGTGGCTGTATGTTTGTACTAAACATGGCTGGAAATCCATAATTATTTTCTATATTCAGTTATGTTTTGATTCATCTGATGATAGTAATTAGTGACAAATAACTATTACATGTTTATTTTATAAGTTAAAATGCTTGGTATGTTATAATTTGATCACTAATTATAATCTCATGGTGAAATATAAAAAAATGCATAGATTAATTTTAAAAAAAATCACGTATTTTTAAGTAGAACTTAGTGGGGATGTTACATGTGCTATCAGAGATGTGGCTCAAACTCAAGGACTTAATGATTCCACTAAATTTTTTGTATCCTTCCATTTTTAAGATAGGAGAATGGTGAAAGATAGAGTATATAGAGAGGGTCCTTAAAATGTTAATGATAATAACCCTCCATTTGATCCTAATCAATTTGCCATAGAGCAAGTAACAAGTTGGATCAAATTCTTGTAGCCATGAATGAAACTAGGGATCAAATTTTAGACCTAAAATAGGGAGTTTGTGGACATGAAGAGGAAGTACACCAAGATGTACTTGAATATCATCCCACTAAACAAGAAAACCTTTAGGATGCAAGAGCATAGGTAGCTATGGAATTGGCTAGATATATAAAAAAGTGAATCCACCTAAGTTTGATGGAACTATTTTGGGTGATGGAGTTGAAGCATGGTTGACTAATATGAAGAAGTATTTTAATATTTGAAACTACTCTGAGGTCACTAAAGTAGTTTGGGGAGCTTACTAATTAGCTGGTGAAACAACTACATGGTAAGACAATAAGAAGTTGGAAATGAATCTTAAATTGACCACCAATAACTACATGGGAGCAGTTTGGGACTTTGTTCATATCATTGTGGCTTCCATAGTTATATTTTGGCTATAAGATTATAGATTTTTAGAATCTAAATCAAGCAGATTTATCAATGAATGAGTATTGGGAGTAGTTCACTAAGCTTCTAAAGTATGTACCTCAGTACCAGACAAATGAGAGGTTCAAAATTAAGATGTTTATCATGGGATTAAAAATATATATTGGTAGAGAGGTGGATGATCATGGACCATCTACCATGGATTAGATCTTCAAGAAGGTAGTCAAGCAGGAATAAAAGTTGAAATCTCTTGCTCAAGCTAGGGACAAGTTTAAGATTTTTTTTGGAAGTTCTAAACCAAATTTCAAAATGATGAACTAGAAAAAGAGGGGTGGAGACTCCAAGATTTAATTCAAAAATAAGAATTTAAGTTTTAACAATGGTTCAGGTAATAAAAAATTGGGTAATGGATTCAAAGGTGGTTTTAAGGAAAGCCAATAGTCTAACAGGAGGAAACCACCTGGAGGTTGCTTCATTTGTGGTGGTGACCATTATGCTCATGAGTGTACTTAGGATTAGTCAAATAACAAAGGTTATACTCCTTTATAAGTAATATTTCAACAATATATTCATATGATAGTTGATAATCAACAAGCTGAATTCCAATCTTCATCTATAGAACTGTTAGGTATTTTGTTTAAACATGCAATTTATATTTTGATAGATACAAGGGCTATTAAATATTTTATAGATCCTAAAATTTTAAATAAGTTATCTAGAAGAGCTGGAGTAATGGAAAATGCATGGTCGGTATAATATGGGAATGATTCAAAATTCAAGGTTGACAAGTGTTTAGTTGAATCAAAGATTAGGTTGCTTGAATTCACAATAGTAGTGGAATTTTATGTAGCACCACTAGGGTCATATGACATGATCCTAGATTTAACTAGATTACAAAGCAAAAGGCCAAGGTTGGCTATTATTTGAAGAATATTGAGTGCCTAGATGATTTTAGAAATTAGACACAAATTTAAGGTGAGAAAAAGGAGTTGAAGCTTAGACATATTTTTTAAATGCAACTTAAGAAGGCTCAATGAAAAGGGTACCAAGAATTTATCATCAAGATAAATTAAATGGAAGAATATAAAAAACCATCCCTTGAATATTATCCATTCCTTAGGAATTTTCATGATGTGTTTTCGAAATGAATTTCCAAGATTACCTCTTAAATGAGAGTTTGATTTCTCTAGTGATATCATACCTAGATTAGAACCATAGTCTAAGACACCATATATGATGAAAACCAATGAAATAATTGAATTAAATTCTCAACTTAAATAATTTTTGTCAATCAAGCCAAGTGTATGACCATGGGGTGCACCAATTATCTTTATCAATAAGAAGGATGATACTCTTTGAATTTGCATAGATTATAGAATGTTGAATAAGGTAACTATAAAAAATAGGTATCTATTTCCTCATATAGATGATCTCTTTGATCAAATATGAGGGGAAATAGTCTTTTCTAAGATTGAATTTAGATTAGGATATCATCAATTGGGGATAAAGGATGACGATATTTCAAAAATAGAATTTATAACTCGTTATGGGCACTATGAGTTCACAGTGTTACCATTTGGGTTGACAAATGCTCTGGTAGCATTTATGAATCTCATAAATAGTGTGTTTAGAGATTATCTAGATCATTTTGTTTTTATTTTTATTGATGACATTCTTAAATACTCTAAGAATGAAGAAAAACATCTTCATCATCTAGAACTAGTTCTACAATGGTTGCAAAAGCATAAGTTGTATGGCAATTTATTCAAGTGTGCAATTTTACAAAAGATAGTACACAATCTAAGACATATTATCTCTATTGATGGTATTTCAGTAGATCCAAAAAAAATAACAACCATTATGAAATGGTCGATGCCAAAGAATGTGCATGAGGTAAGGAGTTTCATGGGATTAACAGGCTATTACATGAAGCTCATTTCAAAATTTTCTATGATAGATAATCTGATTACTTCTTTGTAATGAAAGAACTAAAATTTTATCTAGTCAGATAAGTGTGAAGTAGCTTTTTAGAAATTGAAAATAAGGCTTATTTTAGCACCAATAATAAGAGTTCTTAATCCCAATGGGAAAATTTTTAGTGATCATATATATGTCTAGGGATGGAATAGGAGGAGTACTTATGTAGGATGGTGCAATGGTAGCCTATGAATCAAGGAAGCTAAAACCTTATGAGGTGAATTATGCCCCTTATGATCTAGAAGTTGCAATAATTGTGCATGCTTTGCAATTTTGGTAGCATTATTTATTGAGAAAACTATTTGATCTCAATACTAACTTGGGACTCAAGTACATCTTCACCCAATTAAATCTAAATTCTCATCAGAGATGTTGGCTAGATTTATTATCTAATTATGATTTTGATATCAACTATATCAAAGACAATAAAAATAGAGTAGCCAATCCCTAAGTTTTAGGAGGTACATAACATCCATGGCTACTATCAAGAGTACTTTTAGGGATTTAAATTCTTTTCAAGAGATGAATTCTACGATCAGATCATAAAAGTTTTAATTGAAAATGCTTAGAATCCTAAGTATAAAGGATTTAGATTAGAGAATGATAGTTTTTTGTGATATAATGGAAGGATATATGTTCCAGATAAAGAGAATCTAAGGATCACAATGCTAAAGGAACTAAACAATTCCCCATATTCAAGACATCTAGGAGTAACCAAGCTCATAGTAGATCTTAGACCACTTTATTTTTGGAAGGGAATCAAGAAATATGTAGTGGACTTTATGTCACATTATCTAGAATGTCAACAAGTGAAAGCTAAACATGTGCATCTGATTGTATTTTTATATCCACATGACATACCAAAATGGAAATGGTAGGTGATCTAACATGGACTTTTTCCAAGGTTTACTTACCATTGTCATAGAACAAGCATGACATGATCTTGGTTGTAGTTGATAAACTAACCAAGGTGGCTCATTTTATACCAGGTAATTTGAAATATGATCCACCTACTATTACAAAGAGATTTTTAAAGTAATTATATTGATTGTCTGTATTCTTAGAGAAGATCATTTCATATCATAATCGAAAGATGACTTATAGATTTTGGGTAACTCTAAATTTATATTTGGGTATACAATTAAACTTTGAAACTACATATCACCTACAGAGTGATATTCAGACTGAGTGAGATAATCATGTGTTAGAGGATCTTCTTTAAATGTATTACATGGATCAATAGTTAAGTGGTAAGATTATATTTCATTGGTTGAGTTTACTTACAATAATTCATACCAATCAACTTTGAAGATGGCACCATTTGAAGCATTTTATGAAAGAAGGTTCAGGACACCAATCAATTAGGATAGATTAGAATACAAGGTAGTCTTTGGACCTAAGATGCTTTCAAAAATGGAAGATCAAGTCAAATCAATCAGGTAGATATTAGTCAAGGTAAATGATAGGTATAAGAGTTATGCTGATATGAAGAGAACATATAGGTAGTTTTTAGTAGGTGATAAATTATTCTTGTGGGTTAAGTTATAGAAGAGATTGATTAAGTTTGGGAAGTCAGCAAAAATTTTATCAAGATATGTGGGATCCTTTGAGGTTTTAGAAGTGGTCAATAGGCTTGCATTGCCACCAACCCTAGCTCTATTACATAATGTCTTCCATGTTTTTTATTTTAAAAAGTATATAGATGATCCTTCACATGTGTTGGATTAGAATGCTTTATAGAATCTAGATCCTGGGGTGGTCATAGTTAAAATAATCAAAGTAATTGACACTCAAAAACATCATTTACATAATAGAAAGATGTCACAATGTAAGGTCTTGTGGGACCAATACTTTGAGGATAGTGCTACTTGGGAGGACTATGATGAGTTTTATAGGCAATTTTCAGATTTGTTTATTTGATTTGATGCTTCATACTATGTTTTTTTTTTTGGTTGAATAATATTTTTAATTCTAAACTAATGTTTGAATATGTGTCATCGGGACAATGACCAACTTTAGGGGGAAGGATGTTACATCCTGATTTCTCACTAAGCAAATTTTCTTGAATATTCATAGATTTTTATGGTTGGAAATTTGATTTTATTAATATTTAACTAAGTTGTGAATTATATGTGGTTATGGGACAATTAAATGTTGCTTGATTTACATGATTTCATTGCTATGATTTAGCTATATTGTGCGTGTGCGTGTGTGTGTGTGTGTGTGTGTGTGTGTGTGTGTGTGTGTGTGTGTGTGTGTGTGTGTGTGTGTCATGGTATTATGGGCTAACTAGTTTCTTGTCATGAATTTGATGGAGGAGATATTCATCCTGTATGCAATTAGAAATACATCACATCAATAAATCAGACCTAACTCAGAGAATATATATCTTACACTTCTAATTAGGGATACATTAGATAATCGAGAACATGATCAATATGTGAATCTACTAGACCTAATTAGAGGATCTCATACCATGATAATAATAATAATGGGTCCAAATCCTCCAGTCAAGTAAGATCATGCAATAACCCTAACTAAGCCCTATGTTTTCATATTCACTATACTAATAATAATTAAAGCAAAGAAATCTAATCTAGTACTCACCAAAGTTTTTGGCACAATATGGGGGTTAGTAAAAAAAATAAAGTAAACATGCATAAGTGAATCTCAATTAAGCTATGTATGAGTAAGACCCTTAATGCATGTAGAATAAGAGTAATATTATTCAAAAGCCAATACTTATGCTACTTTTATCTACTAAAGAGAGGATCAAAGTTAGAGAATACTTACATGAAAGATGAACATGTCAAGACTAAATATCTCCCTTGGCCAAAAGGGCTTCGTAAGAGGTTGTTATGGTTTGTAAGGATCACTAAGAAAGGCCAAAGCATCCAAAACTTCTCCACAAAAATAAATTCTCCAAGTAGAAACCCTAAGCTAAAACTCCTCAAGTAGAATGGTGGAAGAGCAGATTGTAATGAAGTGTAAATGAATAATAACTCTTGATGTCTCTTTAAGAATGACAAAATGATCTTCTTTATATAGGCAGATATAATCCTAAACCATTCTAAGAGTTTTAGCTGACAGGGTCAACCCAATTGACCTAGTACTGATATTGATAAAAACTCACTAGGTTAAGGGCTAGGTTGGCTAAGAGCTGACCTAGACTCTAAAGAGTTTCATTGATAAGAGTACAAGGTCGAGCCAATCGACCTAGTAATGTAAATTGTCGAAAGGGGTTTTAGGTAAGGAAGAGGGGTATGGAAGTTGGGAAAAGATTGGAGGAGTATGAAAAATAGGAGTAATAACTTAGAAAATGGTTTTTAGGAGTTGGTTGGATTGGTAATAATTAGAAATAAGGGACAAAAAACCTACAAAGCACTAATAGTCTACCCATGCCTTTCTCGGTGCACCCCTTAAGGCATGCACTTAGAAAAATTAGGACTCGATGGGTTCTACAAGAGAGAACACATCAGCAATTGATAAAGCTTGAAAATATTATGTGTATACATATACCCCACTCAAATATTATCATGTGTCATTAAGGTGTAATAGGGGATGGTACTTCAAGAAAGAACATAGTAACAAACAATGTTGAGATTAAAAAATAGCTACATTATTTTTAAAGCATAAAATAATTGAAAGTAAATGACTGAAAGATAAATAATTAGAAAATTAAATGTATGCATACCTTGACTTACCTTTATTGTTGGATGGTTGTCTTCTATGTTTATAGTTTTGATTATGGATGGCGTAGAGACTACTTTTGACAAACCCAATAATATAAAATTAAAGAGCAAAAACAAACAAATACAGGAAAGCCAAGATAAATAGTGCTATGTAGATGGGACAAACTTGGAAATTTGGTAAGTTGAGGTGAGAAGTTTTATTTTAGATCAAATTAACAAGTCAAAAGTTAGAGTAAATTGGGTAATCAAAAATCCAAAGTTATTAAATACCAAAAAATTCAATTAAGTAAACCTTAAGAAAGTCAAACTCACCAAGTCAAACCAATGATACATGTAAAAAATATGGTAATCAAACATCAATGTGAAAGTAGTAACAATTCTTACTTAAACAAATATGGATTAGCAAAAATGGTAAAACAACATTGACGAGTGAGCAGCAATAATCTTTACTCAATCATCAATGGAAAAAGGTGCATAAAAGGGAAAACAACATTGGTGAGTGAGAAGTAAAAATCCAACCTCACTCAATAATGGAAAAAATACATGAAAGTAGAAACAAACTCATGTGTCTACAAAAAGGGTGGTACAAAAAATGACAAATGGTAAAAGAAAGCAAAGCAAGTCTAAAAATGTAGATCCATGGTGTAAATAAAGTAATCCATAGTCACTCAAACATGTTGTTTTGTTATAAGGGTAGATAAAATTGAAACAAATTAGTGTGAGAATGATTTTAAGATATGAATAAGAAGGAAGTATATAATAGAGAAAATATATTTAGAATCACAATTTTCCTATCAAGGGGGGAAATGAAATGGGTGGAGGGGAGAATGAAGGAAAAACCAAGGTAGAGGAACTCTTTATCAAAGTCAAAACACTCAAATTAGGTTTGTTAAAACAAGAGAACTTTCGACCTTAAGGACTTTGAATAACTTCTCTTAGATACGCAAGTCTTAGGTCAACAAATGAAGTATGTAGATCATCCCATGAAGGTTATATGCATGAAAAGTAGAATGGACCTCTCTTCTACAACATGTTCCCCATTCCTCAAGATCTCTTATAGAGCTATAAATCTACTGTGAAGATTGGGTAATTTCATGAGAAAGTAGGTAGAACCATAGAGTTTTTTTAATTCTCCTATTCTAATCTACTAGCCCACTAGACCCTAATGAACCTTGGATCTATTGTGAGGCCAATTATGGAGTTTGAGATTCAATTCAATTAGAGATAGGAGATATGCTTGTAATCACATATTTTAGTGTGAGTTAACTTTTGAGATTTGTATGTTGCCTTTTATATGTCATTTCCTTTTGTTTCAAATGATTTGGATTTTAAATTTTTTTATGGATTTTTTTATTCCTCTTCCATACAAATTTGGAAAACCAAACATGGGTGCTAAAGATGACTTTCATTTGAATACTTGGTACTTGGTTTCTAAGCGAGAGAACTTCAGAGAGCATGGCGTCTAAGAGTCTCATAAATCTAGGTGAAATAAAAGTGCTATCTTGACTTCAACCTTGTTTTATCCAATGTGGAGTGAAAGAATAGGAAATCAAGAAAAATGAAACATGAAACAATTTGAATTACTTTAAATCACAAACAATGTGACAAATGATGAAAAAAGGATACAATGATAGTAAAGTGTGATTCCTTTTCATAAGAATGAGGGAAATGTAGGAAAACATGCTAACATAGTTTTTTATGTAGATTTTATCTATAAAAGAAGCAATAGATAAAGTTAAGAACAAAGATCTAAAACTTGTAACCATTACAAAACACATTCTAGATAAAAGAATGAAAAATATGGTGATTTTAAGAGGAAGGCTGGGTCCTATCCATGTTATTACATTGAAACTCTAAAATTAAAACCCATGAGGGTGATAAAATGCATTGAAAAAATAAAGGGGATAAGGGGAAAAAATGGTATTTGTGAGGAAAGCTAGGTTCTATCCAAGGTCTTACATTGCAACTCATAAAAGAGAAACCCAACGAGTGAAAAAAAGTGTGTAAAAAATATGAAAACAAATAAGATAAAAGTACACCATGAGGAAGATCAAGTCCTATCCATGGTTTTACGATACAACTCATGAGAAAAGGGGAAACCAAAAGACCAAAATGAAGGACTAATGTTTGTGAAAAGAGAGAACTACTATAGAGGAGTGAGACCCATGTAAGTAACCTATAAAAAGTGTTAGATATATAAAATATAGAAAGAATGAAAAGAAGGGAAGAATCCTACACTAGCATCTATATCAAGGATGCACATGTGTGAGATAATCCTATGTGTCTCATAAGGTTTCTTGAAGTTGAATTAGTTTGGTAGCATGTAATGGAGGATAAGAGTGGGCATCACAAGATGCCTTAGAGGGTAAATGGATGTAGGGATGGGCATCACAAGATAACCTAGAGATTAAAGTGATATGTGGGTGGGCCTTGCAAGATGCTCCAAAGGTTAGAGTAATGTGTGGATGGGCATCATTAGATACCCCAATATCTAAAAAGAGGAAGAAAAGATAGGAAAAGATAAGAAAAAAGAGCACTCCATATAGTGTCTAAATGGATTCAAGTTGTCCAAGAAAATTTTTCAAGGGGATTTCATGATGACTTGAAGAAAAATGAACAAAATGCTAAGGAAAGAAAAATAGAGAACTGAGTCAGATAGACATGATAGGTAATAAGAGTATAGATTTAACTGGGTCAAACTAGTACTATAAATTGGGGAAAACATAGCTTGATAAGAGTACAGAGTCAACAAGGCTGAATTAGTACTATTATTTGATTGGTAAAAGAGATACAGGGTTGACTGGGTTGACCTAGTACTGTAGGTAGGGAGAATTTTTTTTTGTAAGAGACTGTCAAATAAGACAACAATGTATTAAAAATAGGGAAAAATATTACAATGTATTTTAAAACAAGAAATGAATTAGATAGACATGATATGTAATAAGAGTATAGAGTCAACTGGGTCAACCTAGTACTATAAACTAGGGAAAACATAGCTTGATAAGAGTATAGAGTCAACAAGGTTGAATTAGTACTATTATTTGATTGGTAAAAGAGATACATGGTTGACTAGGTTGACCTAGTACTACAGGTAGGGAGAAAAACAATTTGTAAGAGACTGTGTCAAATAAGACAACAATGTATTAAAAATAGGGGAAAATATTACAATGTATTTTAAAACAAGAAATGAATCAGATAGACATGATAGGTAATAAGAGTATAGAGTCATCTGGGTCAACCTAGTACTATAAACTAGGGAAAACATAGCTTGATAAGAGTATAAAGTCAACAAGGCTGAATTAGTACTATTATTTCATTGGTAAAAGAGATATAGGGTTGACTGGGTTGAGCTAGTACTGCAGGTAGGGAGAAAAACAATTTGTAAGAGACTGTGTCAAATAAGACAACAATGTATTAAAAATAGGGAAAAATATTACAATGTATTTTAAAACAATAAATGAAAGTAAACACAATCAATTGGGTCAATGAGAATGATCCAATTGAGGCACACAACACAAAACCTTGCACCAACACTGGCCAATGCAATTTTTTGCAATACAACATATAATGAGCAAATAGAAAGCAATCAAATTGAAAATTAAATGATAACTAAGTGGTCATCCTAGATATTATTATATTATTATAAAGTGTTAATTTAAGTGTGACAGAAAAATTGGCTAAAAATAGAGAACTAGAAAGCAATCTATGGATGGTTTTAAGACATTTAGGCTGAAAGGGATCTATGTTGATAATGGTACTATCTTGGTATTAGGTCATAACCCCTCACTTCACAATTTTGTAGTGATAAGGGTGTCATGTGTTTTTCCAATATATACCATTAACTATGTGTTTATACTTGGTCATAAAACCAAGTTGGATAACCCCTTGGTGATGAAATCCAAATAGGTAGGCCTTGGGTAGACTAATGTTTAAATATGTTTCAAAATTATGTGATTTGGTAGTGTGTTCAATAAAGAGAAAAATAATGTAACTCAATGGTATATTAAAAATCCACGTAATTAGATTACGTGATCTATTCTAAACATGTAAACAACTAAAAGTGAAAGTGTGAAGTAATTACTAGTATATAGATGTTAATTTCTAATTTCAAACATACTATAGTTTCATTTCAGATGATAATGTATGTAGACATTATAGAACATAGTTGATAGCATCCTACTATACTGTTGAAGCAAGATTATTTAATAAATATGTCGATAGGGTCACCCTAGTCTTTCAAACAAAAGATAAAATACATAACTAGGTTGACCAGGTCGACCTAGTTTATTAAATAATGGCAATTTTAAAGACTGTAAACTATGCAAAATAGAACTATAAGGAATGACTGAAATGAAAGAGAAAGAGAGAAAGGAACCTTGGTGGGTTGGAATATGCAAATTAATGTGAGATTTCTATTAAAGTGCCTTGAATGTTACTTGTATATTCTGCTAACTTTGTTGACTGGGTTGACCTAGTTCTACAATTTCTTGTTTGCTAAAACTTTTGAAGATGATTATAATGTCTTGGTTGACCTAATATGTTTTATGAAAGCTATCTAGAATAATATGCTAGCTTGGTCTACCTAGTATGTTTTATATAAACCTATAAGAGTATTGTGTCAACCTATTCAACCTAATAGCTTGTATCCGATGAAGACTTATACAAATAGAATAAAGTCATTTTTAATGCAACTTTGTGTTAAACCTATGCATAGAAGTTAGAAAATATATCAACCCTATCAACCTAGTATTGTAAATATATAAAAATAATAAATAAAATGATAGAAATGAAAAACAAGAAATAAAACTTGTAAGGGCTAGATTCATGATGGGTTCACTAGAATGTATGAAATCAAAAATACATCGCATTTATAAATCAATCCTAACTCAAAGATGATAGATCATAATTACACTTTCAATTGGAGATACATTATATAATAGAAAACATGACCAATATGTGGATCCGCTAGACCTAATTAGGGGATCTCTTATCACGATAATTACAACAATACCAGGGAGGATTCCAAAGCCTCTAGTCAAGTAAGATCATGCAATAACACTAAGCCCTATATTTTCATATTCACTATACTAATAACAAGTAGAAAAATAATCTAGTGCTCACCAAATCTTGTGGCACAATATGTGAGTTAGTAAACAAAAATAAAGCAAACATGCATAAGAGAATCTCAATTAAACTATGTATGAGTAAGACCCTTAATGCATGGAGAAGAAGAGTAATATTATTCAAAAACCAATAATTATGTTACTTCTATCTACTAAAGTGAGGAAAAAAGTTAGAGACAAATTACCTAAAATATGAAACCATTGAGACTTAATATTTCCCTTGGCCAAAGGGGATTCACATGATGTTGTTGTGGTTTGTAAGAATCACTAAAAAAGGCTAAAGCATCCAAGATTTCTCCACAAGATGAGATTATCCAAGTCAAAACCCTAAGTTAAGACTCCTCAAGTATAATGGTGGAAGAATAGATTGTAAAGAAGTGTAAATGAATAATAACTCTTGATGTCTCTCTAAGAATGGAAAAATGATATTATATATAGGTAGATTTAACCCTACGTCCTTTCAAAAGTTTTAGTTGATAGGGTTGACCCAGTCGACCTAGTAATGATATTGACAAAAACTCACTAGGTCCTGGGATAGACCCTAAATGAATTTCATTAATAAGAGTACAAGGACAATCCAATCGACCTAGTACTGTAAATTGTCAAAAGGGGTTTTAGGTGAGGAAAAAGGGTATGGAAGGTGGGAAAATATTGGAGAAGTGTGTATAAGAGGAGTAATAGCTTAGGGAATGGTTTTTAAGAGCTAGTTATATTGCTAATAAGTGACAATAAGGGAAAATAATCTTGTAAAGCAATAATGGTCTACCCATTCCTTTCTCGTTGCACCCCTTAGGGCATGCACTCAGAAAGATTGAGACTCGATGGGTTCCTACAAGATAAAAAACATCAGTAATTGATAAAGTTTGAAAATATTATGTGTATATGCATAATTTAGATTATGATAGAGGGAGATCATCATCAGAGAGGGTAATGTAGATGGAGGAGGTGGGGGATGATATAGGAATGACTAGAACCCACAAAACACCATGTTAGATAGTACTTGTTATATGCATTATTTAAATGGTTAGCATTAGTTCATTTTTGATGATTGTCTACATTTAGATAATTGTTTATGCAAGTTAGATACATGTTAGCTCAGTTTAATGATTATGTCATGTTATTGAATCTATTATTGTTAATGATTAAAAAAATGTAAATTTGTGTGATTAGTATCTAGTTACTATTGTATATAGCTTAACCATCATGTTTTGATATAATATTTTTTGATCCACCTTTTAGATTTAAAAGAATATTATTGACTTTATATTATTCATATTATCCTTAAGTCATGATGATTGTTTAACGAAAACTAAGTTAGTAAAAAAGAAAGAAAATATGTTATAATTAGCAATTGCATTGTATTGTGTTAAAATTAGCAAATTATATTGTAATGGATTTTTATAATTAGGAAATAAAACAAATAAATAGGACATAAAACATATTAGATAAGGATTGAGTTAACTATTCTTAAGTTAGAAAAATATATATAAATTGAGAAAAGTGAATAAATAAAGGATTATGGAATTTAAATGAAAAAAAACACAAAAGGGAAACATCAAACTTGGAGAATGGTGAGCTTTAAAGAGAGATTTTAAATAAAGAAAAAGTCACATAGTGGAAAAAGAAGGGAAGTTGGTAGCGTAGGGAATGATAAGAAGATAAGAAAAGGATGATTTGGGGAGGAAAACAAGCATGTGAAGAAGATAAGAAGAAGAGGAGAGTAAATTGGAGAAGGGAGAAATAACACATTGAGGAGGAGAGAGGTCAAAACTGAGCAGAGGATTCCTGGATTGTGCCATTTCAATCTAGAAGATTTTACTAGGTAGGTGGCACCTTTGAATTTTGAATATATATGTTTTACTCAGAGATTGTGAATACATATGTAGACTGATAATAAGGTGAAGTCTAAGTAAATTAGAGAATAAATGAATGGGTGTATACATTCTATAGTGTTTTTTTATATATTATTCAATTCACACAATTTATATAGTTATCCGTACCAATCAAAGTAATTGAATGAGAGTAAGAAATCTTAAAAACTATTTATTATTCATAAATTTTTTATGTTCACTATTACACGATTAAACCGATTATTATTACATCATTGTTTTGAATAATATATACAATGAAATTATTTAGACATATAGCGAACCACACACACACACACACACACACACACACACACACACACACACACACACACACACACACACACACACACACACACACACACACACACACACACACACACCTATACATACATACATATACATAATTACATAAACTATGGGTATAAGTGGGGATGAATGGATAAGAGTATATTTTAAATGATATTAGTGATCCATCCATGGTTCTTAGCTATATTGTTCTACCATATAGTGATAATTAGTGATAAATTAGAGCTGTGGCAATTATCTTCTTAAAAACTGTGTATAAAAAAATATGTGTATCCCTACAACAATCCATGGAGAGATATCAAAGCATGTATCCCTGTAATAATTCATATGAGTTAGAAAATATCTCCCCTTTATCCCCAATGTGTATCCAAAAAATTTAGTAAGTATAGTACATAATCCCTTCTCTTTCTCTATAGACAATACTTAGTTGTGATAATAACGTTACATTAGTAACATCAACTATAGAATGGATAAGATTATCATACATAATATATTATGTTAGTGAGCACCTATATCAATGTTCATGTTTCCTATATTCTTAATAGCAATATATATACATAAAAACATCTAGAATAATGAGGTTCAAATCATTAAACATTTATATATTTTTGCAGGGATACCTATCAATATATTCTTTATTAGGTATATCATATTTATGGATATTGATCATGTGATATTGTTTTGTGGATATTGATCCACCATGATATTATTTACTGAGCAAAGATATTTTATGATCTATATATTTCTGTGATCTATTTATATATGGATCATATTAAGAAAATATATCATATCGTGAGGTTGAAATCTTGATATTCTTAAGATTAAATACGCGTATAAACCATATGAGTGTTTGATGTCACTTTGGCTTGAGAAGAGCATAATATGTATATAGATAGTATATTGATTATAGTACCTAATCTATTAACATAAATGTATGTTATAATGATTGTTGAAATCATATGAAGACATTGATTAGAATTGTAAAATGACTGATGACATTTATATATAGTATTTATATATTATTTGAGTACTTATATATAGTATTTAAATGTATGTTATTTAGGATGTATAGGTGCTCGTATATGTGAAAAAATATCAATATGAATACTTAGGTACTTATATATAGTATATAAAGGTGTGCTTATATTTATAGTATTATTAACTACTAAAAATAAGCCATAAAATCTTGAGGGTCAAGAATCTATAAATACATGAACATAGTCTATAAATGTAATAAATTGTTTAAATGAATTATTCTGTTCATACAAGGTATAAATTGGTTTATGAGTTATTCAATTCTATGAAATTATTATGACTAAATGTATTAAAAATTGAGTAGTGTGCATATAAAAATGGTGGACTGTGATATTAGTGCTTATCATAGAATATACTGCATTTGTATTTAAACCTACTTACAAAAATTATAACATGTAGATTAAATATAGATTATACCTAGTTGGGCATGGACTATACTTGTTATGCTTATTATTATGTGATAAATCATATAGTGGAGATTCATTCATACATTTGATGGACTAAATGTATGTATTTTGATTATTCCTGTGTTTAGCATGTTTTATGTTTGCTAATAGGAATTAATATGTATCAATCTATTGGTTATATTAATGCTAAAAAAATATCATATTGCTGGTACTACGTAAGTAGTGAGATGGATTTCACTAGCTTAGTACCATCACTAATGCCAGATGAGGGTAATCCAATCATGTGATGTGTATGAATTTGACTGATCCTAAAGATCAATAACACTTATTGGGAGACTACACTTGAGATTACCATAGATACTAGAGTTCAGGAACTCATTTTTTGTGGAGCCATGTATCTTGTATTTTGTATTGAATTTATTGAAACATTATTTTTAATGAAATTTAATTATTTACTTATTGTACATCGATAGTAGTGGTTGTATGTTTGTACCAGCCATGGCTCAAAATTCGTAACTATTTTCTATATTCAGTTATATGTTGATTCATTTGATGATAATGATCAGTGATGAATAGATGTTACATGATTATTTTATAAGTTAACATGCTTGGTATGTTAGAATTATAGCACTAATTATATTTTCATGGTAAAATCTAAAAAAAATATGTAGATTATTATTTTTTTTTAAATCACATATTTTTAAGTAGATCTTAGTGGGGAGTTACAATCTAAATCATTGGAAAATGTTTAAATAATGGAGTTGAGGCTAGTTGATCAATAATAAATTGACCTTTTAATGATCTTTGAGATACAAATTTTAGATCAAACTCTGTGAGTTTCATTACCTATTTTTATATTCTTCCTTGGACATGAGTTTGGTTCATGAGAAACTTTAATGGGTCCTCTTTTATGATAACAAGAATCTTGTTACTTAGTATGTAGTGTTTTAATTTTTGTGTTGTAAATACTAATGCCAAACATAATTTATCCATTGTAGTATATTTATATTCATAACCAACCATCTAGTGGCTAATATAATAATTTTATTATTCCTTTTGCATCATTGTATTATACCAATAAGCCCCCCAAGGCCTCATGAGTTGATAAAATATAAGGAATCGATAGTCTATCTATTATTGGTGGATTTTACAAATATTATTTTATTGCATCAAAAATATGTTGGCACACATTTCCCCAAGAAAATTTGGTATCTTTATTTAGAAAACATGTAAAAAGTATGGTTTTATCAACCAATTGAGAAATAAAACATCAAATTTATTGAATTCTACTGTGTAAACATCACAACTACTTTAAATTAGTTTGGTGAGGCATTTTAACAAAGATATTTAATTTTTTTTATCAACCTCAATACCCTATTGAGAAATAATATAACCCAATTTTTTCTAGAAGATACTGTTATGCCTATTTTTCACACCCCTACTTTTTTCTAGAATCTATACTTTTTTGTCATAGTGATGACCTAGTCATGACATCTAAAGCTGTAATCGAGGACCCTAAGTCAATTAGTGTTATTTATGAATATTCATGATTTCAATTTAAAGATTTGGTAATTATCGTAATTATAAATTCATGTTTATATTATAGTGGTTTCGAAAAGCATTTGTGAAACAATGAATAAAATTGGCATATTTATATGATGAAATCAATGCTTCATTTTTAGTTACAAATAGATTGACAATCAAATTATAGTATTTTACAAATTAGTGTTTCAGTTTAAAAAGATAAATCTTCTTGATGTTCTATTAGAATTGAATGCATTATATAATTTTCCATGATGGTTTTCAATTATCTTCATTCAAAAATCCAATTACAAAGTATAAATATTGGCATTATAAATGAGGTCTTCCATAAGTGAAATTTGATTTAAATTTTAAACCTAAGTTATTATGAAAATAAGGAATGTCGAATAATCCTAAGGAATCTAAGTTTTAAATCTAAAATTTATCCTATTCTAGTGTTCAATATAAAGTGATGGACCCAATAAAAACTTTAACATGGATGTGAGTCATTATTTTATTTCGAGGAGCTTTTGGAAAATAAATTATGTCTTTATTTTGGTAATTCAAAACCTATAAATGTCTGTGGTGATTTCAAAGGCATGAAAGTTTTGTTTGAAAGGTTAATTAGATTAACCTATGTTATATTCATTTTTGAGGCACACAGGGTAATATAGATGGTAAGTTGGTTGGTAAAGCTAAGTTGGCAGTCCATTTGGCATACTGAGCTGACAAGGTGAGTTAATGTAAAAGGCATATTCAAAGAGACTTCAAGATCATGGTAAGATTTTTGGTGGTTTGAGAATTCAATGCAAAGCGTACATGCCTCAATTATAGGATATTGGTAAAAGTTTTAGCAAGGGAATTGGTGATTACTAAGTCTAATGGCATCACTAAATTGGTTAGCAAAATGATAAGTACTATCCTCGATTAGATGAAGCCAATAATTGTTAAACACATAGGCAAGATAGTTACTTTTTAGGATGATGTTTACAAATAGCTTTTTTTTCATTATTTTTGTCATTTGATGAAGCTTTCTTGTGGAAGCATTACTCTATCAGTTTGGATTTTGAGTTGTAGATAGAGATTTCAAGAAGAAAGATTAAAGAGTGCACATCCATGTATGATGTGAACAAGCTTAATCAGTTTTTGAAAAAAAATTATGAGTTATTTTGAACATTTTTTGGTTGCATGGAAAGAATACAATGCTTCAAGTCTGCATGATTTGATAAGTTTTGATATTCTGAATTATTTGTTTAGAGTTGTTACATGCATAAGATTTGGAATAATTTTGTTAAAGAGATCAAAAATATTGAAGTTTAGTAGTTTTTGAATCATTTCTTTGCATGTCATATCATTGATAAATAGTTTTAGTTTGATGTTATTAGTTCATTTTGGTCATTGAGGTTAAAATTGAAAAATACCTTGAACCCAGTTAATATGATATTTTGAAAAGGAACATGGAGATTATTTTGAGAGAATAGATTTTTGGTTTTGGGTTTCAGTTTATTCTTTCGGTTCAATATTGAGCTCTGCATAATCAATTTATGAAAATATATTGAGATTGAATTGCATCTAAGAAATATAAAGGTGGTTTCAGGGCTTGCATTATTTCTATTTTAGTTTTTCTTGATTAATAGTGACATTTTTTTAAAGCACATCAGTTTATATTTCGATATTTATTTTTTGATATGGGGTTTTGGTATAGTATGAGCTTTGTGTTTTCATGAAAATATAGATGAGATTCAATACATTTCTAGTTTTCCATGAATAAATTGTTTTGCAGTCATTCATATATATACATTATAAGTATTTCGTTGAAGTCAGATATTTAAATAATTGATAAAGTTTCAGAAGGTCATGATAGATTGATTCTCAGTTTTATGATTATGACTTGGAAATATATAATATTGTCAAAATTTTATATTTTTAAAGGATTTTGATTAAATTATTGAGATGATTTTAGCTTCTTTATCAGTTTTAAGGAAAGTTATATAGATTATAGTTTGAGAAATATATGTCTTAAATGGTTTTTGTGAAGATATTTATTTTAGTGATATTGAACTATTTCAATTTGAGAGATCTATGTGGTTTTAATTTGAAAATAATTCATATTTTATATATTTTAAGATTGAATTTGTGAAAATAGAGCAAAACAAAATGGATATGGTAGAATATGTCGAATAAATTATGAAGAATATAATTTTATTCAAGCATTATGATTTCTAGTCTATTAATGATGTTGAATCATGATAGTAAGTGGAATATAAATAATTTACTTCTATTGTACAAAATTTTCAAAATGATCACTTACAAAAATTTTCATGGTGTTAAATTTGATGGCCAAATGACTGTCATCACAAACTAGAAAATATGTAGTTTGAAGGTCATTTGAATGTAAAATTTAAGATGAATAAAAAACACATTAAAAATGTTATTTTCAAAAAAGTGAAAGTTGTTTTATGGAGAGATTTGGTTCATCTTTCATGAGATATAGTCAAAATATTTATACTATCAAGGTATTTCACAAAATAATTTATTTTCGGAAGCATGATATTACACATGGAATAACGACCAATGATGCAAGTTTTTGGAGATTTGGTATATTATTTCATAGTAGATTGATTATATATATATATATATATATATATATATATATATATATATATATATATATATATATATATATATATATATATATATATATATATATATATATATAATGCAAAATGAAATTAATGTAAAGATGAATTTCATTTAATATGATATGTTAGTTGATTATTTATTGATTAATTGATATTCTAAATATTTCTAGTTGACTAAAAGGGGTTCCCACCTATTAGGAATATTTGGTATAAATTCAAATATTTGATCTCTTAGGACTTTTAAAAGTCTTAAATAAATTATATTTTGTAACCACCAAATTAATTAAATTTTAAAAGTCAATTAATAAAGTTGACAAATAACTAACTAAAGTTAGCTATAACTTCTTTTTCAACCAACTTTGGAGGTTTAAAAGGAAATCAAGGATTCAATTAAAGAGGAGGAAAAAAATAGGTATTGAAGACTTATACATTGTGAAGTCAATCATTTATCTCTCTCTTCTATGCACCTTATCTAAGATAGTATGACTTTTGTAGATAGACCAATGGTAATTTCTATGACGGTTGATTATATTGCTTAGACAACACAGGTATATCTAGTTTTATATTATCATTTATTATGTGAAGATTGTCAAGTTTAATATCTTTTGATGATTACAGCTTGTAATCCTATGTGTATAATCTACGTAATCAACCTGAATAATGATTAAAACATTATTTTTTGTGACAGATTATTGATCTAAGTGATTATAAAAGTTATCTTTGAATATATTTTGTATGAAAGATGTTAATTTCTCAAATAAAATTGATCTAATTTGATAAGACAAATCATATTTATTAAGACTGACAAATTTTCTATTTTATAATGTATTTTATTTATTTGAGTTTGATTTCTAGTTTAGTTTTCATTAACATTAGTTTATTTTTTTTGACAGTTTCTATTTATTTCTGATTTCTTTCTTTATGTCATTGTTAGTTTTAGTTTAGATTAGATTTCTTATTTTTAATTTCTTAATTAGTTGTTAGTGTCGTTTGTCGTTATCTCTTTAAGATTTTTAAGTTATGTTTATTTTTTGATTTTTTGAATATTTGTTTATAAATTGATTTATTATCTTGTCTTCAATTGATCTTTTATGAGCATGGACATAAGATATACTTTTCAACAATTTGAATTTTCTATTCTTCAAGAGATTATCTAATTCATAAACTTTGTTCTGTCAGATAGGTTAGATGATAGTTTATATAAGATGTGAGATTGAATTATATAATATTGAAGGAATGATTAACTTCTTGGACCAAAAATTTATTTATGAGTAACTCTTTTTGACATAGTTAATTTTCATGTTGTGTTTGATTGACTTAGTAAATGTTTATAAGCTTGATTTAGATTTATTATTGAACATAATAATCCTAGAACTTTAAAAGACCTTTTTGCACACCTTAAGATTTATTTTCATCCATAGGTCCCTTATGATTAAATTGGTAAGATTTAATATTGACCTTCATGATAGGCAAACATGTTGATTCGTTGGCGTGACATTTTTCATCCTCAACAGATACCTCAAAAACATAATTTTTAGGATTTAAGTGAAATTCAAACTCTCTCAAACATTCAAATATCTTTCATTAATCTATAGCATGATATTTTTGATGCTTGCATTTTTATAAAATATCATTGACATAATATTCAACAATATTATGAATAAATTCATGAAATATATGTGGCATTTACCTTTGATAAGTAGCTCTAACATTCTTAAGTCCAAAATGCATAACAATATAATAAAATGTTCTCCATGGTGTAGTGAATGTTTTCTTTTTTTAGTCTATGGGATTTATCTTTATTTGATTTTAATGAAATCATCCATGAATGAAAATATCTCATATCCAATAATAGAATCAATAATTATATCTATATTACGTAGTTGAATATCATCTTTTGGAGATGGTTTATTTAAATCAAGAGAAATTGTGCAACATCAAATGTCACTAGTAGGTTTTGTGACAACCACTATATTATAAACCCAATAAGAATGTGCAATCATTTTAATGAATCATGCATCTATATGTATCTATATATAATATTTTACAAGAAATTATATTTTGGGATGCATCCTAAAAATATTTTACTTGGTAATATTTTCATTTGGATATAGTAATATGTTATGTATTTTCATAGATGGGTTAGTGCTATACATTGAAGAATAAGCCAAAGAAATATCTTTGGATAATCATGTAAATTTTTTTGATAATTTTTGCCTTCATATTCCTTCATAAATAAACCTAATAATATTGGTAAAGGATCATGATTTATTCAATAACTATATTATAATTTTTCTCTATTGAGCAAGGATAAATGCTATAGTAGGAGTGGTATCATGCACATCATATGAAATATTAGAATCATCATTATCACTGAAGTAAGCATGAAAAAATGTGGCATGGGGAAACCTATTCTTATTATAGAATAAAGTGAAACCCTAATATGCCCCCAAGTACTCTAGAAATTACTCATCATTAGATAAATCATCCAGTGTTTGAATATCTGTCAAAGCACTTTCATCAATAAAATTAGGCTTGCCAAGTTTTAGATCAAAAGTAGGAAGTAAATGCATGCATTATGAGGTAGATTTTATAAAACATAGTTTTTTATTATTATTTTGCTTTTCAACCACATATTTTTATAAAAAACCCAAGCCTTACCTATTTATATTATTTAATATGCAAATAGATTGGGTTATACATTGCTCATTTTCCCCTAATCCTTAACCCTTATATCCATGCTTTAATAAATATCTAAAGCCAAAATCATAATTATGTGAATGTGGTATGTAATTATTTATTTAATGAAGCATCACAACATGTTTGAATGGATCTGTATCCATTGGACATGTGTAAATAAACCCTTGATGGCTGAATTTTAAGCATTCATGCAAATCATATAGGACCACATACATCTCATGTAACAGAGAATGCCCTAAAATTATGTTATAATTTAAATAATTTGGCATAACTTGACATAGATTAGGTAAGGTACAAAGTCCCAGAGTAATATGCAATGTAATTTATTCCAAAACCTTTCGTGAGATGTTGTCAAATCCCATAATATTCATACTAGAGGATTCTAAATCTTTGGCCTCAATTCCAAGTAATGAAAGGAAAGATACATTACAAATATTAAGTCTTGAAACATTATCCAAAAGTACCCTCTTAAATATCATATTGTGAACACGTGCTTGAAAATATAAGGTCAAACAATAATCAATAATATTTTAGGCTTGTGAATATTCTTTTTTATAAGAAATATTATGTTCTATCCATTTGATATAATCTAACACAAAGGCCACATATGTTAGCTCTACATTTCTTATAAATATTTTAATACGTATTACTTCTAATAAAATATATTTGTATCAATAAGACTTATGCAATAAATTAAAAAGTGAAATCTTACTGATGACATCATTAGGGTTGTTTACACTAGTATATGAAAATGATACTGGTTTCATGCACTTCCTTTTATGCTTAGTAGTAACAAGTTATTAATAGTTCATGATTTAAATTATGACAATGAGGGGTATGCATAAATACACTTATATTAGATCTATCATGTTTTTGAACTCACTTAATTATGGGATGAATTAATGTAAAAATGTTTGAAAACTAACAAAAATGGCTATCATAATGTACTTAACAAAGGAAAAATTACTATATGTATTCATTTTATGAAACATAATTTGTTCCTTTGAATTTTAAAGAAATCTAATTTTTGAAATAGATTTTAACACTTTAGAAATAAAAAAATCAAAAAGCCCTAGGGCAAGCTAGGATTGAAATAGGGAGACTCAGGGGTTGGGTTCACCAAAATTTTAACCCTTATTTATAAGTGTAGGGTTAGGAGAAGAATAGTATAAATCAAATAATTAAGTAAATTTTTATAAATTAGGCAATTAATCAATTTATATCTAATGATATTTTGATAAGAAATACAAAATCTAGACATATGTCAAATATAAAAAGTAAAAAAAATAAATATTATGATAATATCAATATAAAGGAGAGATTTTACTTAGTTTATACACTAACATGCAAGTAGATTTGATAAATACAGGAGTAGAAATAGACTATCTTAAGATTCTGATCTAGTTGTCAAATTCTAAATATTTTGTTTTTATTAGCTTAGACACTTGCATCACCCTGTGGACACTTGTGTTGATGTTACTATCCATATTTCAATGCTTCTGTCTCATATCAAATATTTACTAGTGACTAAAACTACCACTTGGGTCTTTTTAAGTTTTCTATCACATTTCAAATTATGTGTTCAGAGCATGCACATAGGTTCTCGATATTAGAATATAACTCAAAACCCTAGCTCTTCCTCTTAGGTATTTTTACCTTGCCAAAAATGGGTTAGTACACTCACAGTGTCAAAATGTCAAACACCCATATGCCAATGAGCACTACCTATATAACCACTACTTTGAATATGCCCTTAGACATATGCAGTTTTACCCTATGTGCTGGATTGTGTGTGAAAAATGATGTAGAATGCTATATACAAGTGCATGTAATGATATAGCTCATAACTTTAAAAATATGGATCATGGGATATTCTTTGAATGCTTCAACCATGTAATATGACTGCTCCTATGATTGATATGAATATAGGAAATAATAACTTAGTTGTGTAATTTATTTTCGTTAGTATAGTCTAAGCTTGAGAGGTGCTTGCTAGATAAATGCTAGATGAATAATGAGTTGGCCTTAACTTGTATTTACACCACCTATTTTGAAAGTATTCTCATGTAAAGGTTAATGAAACATAATAGATTGACCTAAACATATCAAAATATTTGAAAATTTGGGAGTTTAGAGGACAAGGAAACTTGTATTAGAGCATGGATAATAGCATCGATGCTATTGTCCAAGTCTGAACACAACTATACGTGAAGATATAAGGTTTTTGGAGCTCTATAACCAATAGTGAAGGATATCTATAAGAAACTAAGCATATTATGGGCTACATGTGATATGTGTAATTATAATATTAGGCATAGATTATGAGAGAAACATTTAGTCCCAACAAGATGGTGAATGTGAGCCTTTTAGCTGCAAGAAGGTCAAAAACTGAAGGGTAGAGCCTTGAGCTATATTTTTCAAGTGTACAAGACTATTTTAACATATAAATCCATATTTAATCATGTATACATTATAACTAACACAAAACCATCTAATGAAGTATCCCCTTCTAAAACCAAGAACATATACTAGTCAAGGAGTGCGTAACACCCCTCTTTTTCCCAAAAGACTAAACATTCAAAATAAGAAAAAGAATATGAGTATGATTTCTTAGGATAACTCAAAAATATCTGCACTAATATCTCACTAATTCAAGTCTTAAAATATGTCCTCATTTAAAACAATGTTGTATGGGATCTATGCCTAAATAATCTTGGCCAAAAGAGAAAACATCCTAAGATGGTATAAGTAGTTATAAAAATTTCAAACATTATGTTAGGAAATATATTCCCACCTAAGTATCCTAGCCCAAAAATCCCTGTAGTTGGCATCCACATCTATGGAACCCTTACAAAAAATACCTTAATAGACTTAGGATAAATCACTAATGTGATGACCAAATAAATTATAAATTTTTTTAACCTTAAAGGCCTTTTCCTGATGCCCACCATTCTAAAAATGATAGATAAATCAATAATTAACCTAAAAAGACTTATATAAGATTTTGTCATCACCATATAATCATGAGATAACTTGATAAAATTAATAATATTCAGCCCAAATCTAAATTGTGGGATACCCACTTATTTTAGGGAGACCTTGGCTAGCTACAACTGATGCATTGATTAGCTATAGGTCAAGAAACATGTTGATCTAAAATGAAAACACCACAAAGAATCTAGTTTTATACCCACCAACTCAATATTCATGTGAAAAAGAACAACCATGTGGGCTAGGTGATGAGGACAATGAAATTTCATTTATATATATTACCATGATTAAACACAACATACCATTAAATGAATAATATTAAGAACATTCATTTCCAATATACTAAAAAATATTTATAAGGATGACCCACAAACAAAAAAATAATTAAATTGCATACAATCTCCCCTCAGAACATAATTACAATATAAGGACCCTTGGATCCCATGAGAGACATCCAAACTTTTTATCAACTACTATCACACCATTGTAACCTCAACCCTCTAGTGGGTAACATAGATTGCATGGTCTATTTTTCCAAACAAGTATAAATCTTAACTGGATGACCTTTCAATATAAAAAATAAGTTGGACCTTTAATAATAAAATAAACTAGTGACCATGATATAAAAGCATAAAATTAATTATGTATGGGACTATCATGACGTGAGAGGCATATACACCAACTTATGCACCCATCACATATACATTAAGGAGGAATACAAACCTATCTAACAACCACAAAGATAGATCCAATTGTAAAGGACACATTGAAAATAGAACTATATAAGCCCTTGGATGTAGGATTTTTTAATCCTATCTCTGATGGTTAGTGGGTGTAATCCATTGTCATTGTGTCCAAAAAGGATGGAAATTGCATTTTTTTAAAATTATAGGGAAATTAATGTAGCCACTAGAAAGGATCATTTTAATCTTCCTTTCATTGAAAAAGTACTTGACATACTCTCAGGATAAATACTTCTCTTTTTTGGATGAATTTAATGGATATAATCATATCAAAATAGTGCATAAGGACTAGGATAAGACCACCTTTATATGTCCTTTGGGTACCTTTGTATATTACATACTCCCATTCAGGGTATGTAATACTCATGCCAACTTTGAAAGGGTTATCACAAGCATTTTTTTTACCTATCCCATGAATATGTAGAGGTTTATATGTATGAATTCATGTTCTATGGGGATACATATGAAGAAGCCATCAAGATCCTAGAGAAAGTTATTTAATGTTTTCAAGACAAATGGCTATCCTTAAGTCATTATGAATGTTACATGTTGATGACAAAAGACATTGTACTATGAAACCATATCTCTTTAGTAGGGACAGAGGTAGATCCTAGCAAAATATAAAGTAATAAAAAACTTACCAATCCCATATAAATATAAGGATGTTCAAAGTTTCTAAGGACATGTTAGATATTACCATAAATTTATCAAAGAATTTAGTAAAATAATAAAACCTCTATTTGTATTACTATTTAAAGATGTTGATTTTATATGGATTTATATATGTGATAGACCATTACAAGACATGGAAGATATAATAGTAATTAAATGAGTGTTGTATGACCCAGATTGAAAATTAATTTTCCACATCCATATAGATGATTTCCATATGACACTATGAACTATCTTGAGAATAAAAAGAAGGATCCTTGAACTATGTTATATACTTTATCAACAAGAATCCTTAGGGAGCTAAGGTTAATTACATCATGATAAAAAAGTAATTTCTTGTGGTAGTGTAAGCCATCAATAAATTAAGACATCATATTAAACTATAAATAAATTTTTATTCACACACACCATGTTGTAATCAGGTATTTAATGAACAAATCATAAATCAGTGGTAGAATAATTAGATTGTTGTCACTACTACAAAAATTGTAATTATTATTTTAGATAGACTAATCAAGGATAATGTAGTAAAATATTTTATATCAAGACTAATGTCTTAATAGCATAGTCCATTGGTAGACGATTCATATCCTAACTAAAATATTTTTTCTTTGTCCATTAACACTCATTGGTTTACATATATAATTAATTATTTGGTTGTAGGGAATATCCTACAACATTTATCAACAAGAGAGAAATGTCACTTGGTGGATAGAATTATTCCATACTCTTGGATCTTAGAGTGCCTATTTTATATTGGGCCTAACTTAGTCATGCACAATGTGTATTGGGGAATGAAGTAGTTGACATCATCTGAGTATGTCATGATGAACCCTACGAGGGATATTTTTTAACAAATAGGATTGCATACAAGATCTTTACTATAAGATACTACTATCCCACCTTACATAGGGATGTTGTAACATGCAATCTCAAGTGTGATAAGTTGCAACATATGGGGAAACCTACTGTAGAGAGGATTACAAAGCAAGTTAGTCAAGCATTAGTCCATAAATAATGAAAAATGCATAAAGAACTAACTAACTAAGCCTATCTATTCCTATGGGAATTATAAAAAATAGCAAGAAACAAACATAAGAAATCAACATCATATTACCTTCCCAAATGGATTCACCATACCTATGTGGCTCAAAAACATGTTCTTCCTTGATCAAGCATCCTCGTCTTTGTCAATAATGGTGGTAAACTCCTCCAATGTATCAAGAACACTCCATAAAACCTAGGCTCATGATTCCAAATCACTAAACTAGCCTATCAAAAAATATTTAAAAAAAAATCAATGATTAAATATAAAGGATTGTGTAAACAATTTAACATTATAACTTTGTAATATTAAAGATTAAAATTCATGTCCATGGCCTCTCTATTTATAGATTTTTGAAATTGGTCAGGATCAACCATGACCATCCATCTCAAGATTGATATGTGTGGCCATAATATTAATATTTCATGACCTTGAAATAAGGGGCATTGAAGAGGCATGGGAAGCATTAACTATGCATGGGTGACCCATAATCCTGATATTTGTGACATTTATGGCTTAGGGATGTCTTCCCAAGAAATGAGGTCACCTAATGATGTAGATAATAGGAATAAATTTTAAAAAATAAATATTCAAAAACTCTCATGGAAAATCCAATTAAGATCTTGATTTGGATTAATTAGCCTTAAACAAGGTTAATCAACATTTGTGCAATAATTTGAAAATTGGCCCTCAATTAATCAAAATGGTCAAAAAATCATATTACTGAGTTATAATTTGACTCAGGAAGAATTAAAAGGTGACGTTAGATGAGATATAACAATATTTCCATTTAGGATGTTTTCAACATAAAATAACAAAGGTACGTGGTGTGTACCAATGAATTTAGGAGAAAAGAGTGATCGAAAGCATAGAAGGTGAAATCATCATTTTGACTCAAAATGAATTGATCAAAGTTAGCTGACCCATAAATTGCATTGCCCTATTTAGGGATACTTTGACCTAAATTGGCACTTTTAAATGACAAGTTCAAACCATTTAGCGCATTTTATGGATTTTGACCTAAAATGTGCATTTGAGTGCAATTCGAGTAAGATTGACAATTTCAACACAACTGGTGTTAGGAATTGGATGTTCACATTTTGCCCCTATTTAAAAAGGCATAGAAATAAATTTGAGTATAGAAACATATTTTCAAAAAAAAGAGTTGTTAATAAGAAACTAAAATAGACCCGTGATGCCCCCTCAAGAGGACATAGTAGGATGGACTCTCAAAAAGAGAGAGAAAGTGAGACATTAACCCATGGAATAGATCACATCCAGATGAGATAATGCTTTCACACATGATTAAAATCAATGATAAAAATATAATTAGAGGTATAATAGGCCTTAGAAACAGGGGGAATGGAAAAGATACAATCCATAAATGTAAGGGACACACTGTAAATGTACCCAATTTGAGAGTACAAGTTGCGTGCTTATGACATTGATCAATCCTGAGATAATTTGCACACTAAATATTTCCATCATGGGATTTAATGTGGAGATCTTGGAATTAGAGGAAAAAAGAGAGAACATTCTAATTTAGGAAGGGAAGCACCACTAAAACAGGGTCTCTAAAGAGAAGATAATAAGTACTCTAATAGAGCAAATGTGATCATGATTAAATAGTTTTGCCCTAGTAGGGAAAATATTGATCATTGATAAAGAATAAATAATGATTTTTCCCCTATAGAGATGATTTTATTTGGATGTGGTTTAGATGTTGGGCCCCAACATGGGAATTGGCAAGTAAAATAACTCAAAGATATAACCCAAAAGATAGGTTAAAGCGAGTGAGTGCAAATGCACATGTGATGGTGTAATGGCTTAGATATCCATATAAAACCAAGCATATGAGAATGCACAAAGTGATGAGAGAGATTAAAATAATAATGGAGCAAGTTGATCTGACCTTAATAGAAATTGAGCATTACCTACATAGTTCCATAGACTCATGTTATAGCATGAACTTTAGGCCAATGTAGTTCACCCAAGTTTGGGAGAGAACAAAATGATGAATGATACAAAATGACCAAGAATTTATTAAAATCACAATGTATGCAAAGAGATGCACATCTAAGCATAGAGTCGAGTGATAAAATGCATGTTTCCTAGATGCCTAATTCCATATCATGAGCCTAAGTTTTGCAAAGTGTTCTTGAGAATTGTTCATCATAGCTGATGTTGACATTAAGACTGTGAGACCTGAGCACAAAGTTCTTGCTATAGAAAAAAAAATTAGGCATCATAATTATGAATAACTTAGAATGACATAAGATTCTAATTGCATTGAGCCAGTTCAAATGTGAATACTTATAACTAAGGATAATGGTAAAATAATGAACAAAAACAGAGTTACAATGATTTACATTTAAACAAAAAAGCAAAAGACAAAGAAAAAGATAAACATAAATGAACTTAACTTGAAATCAAGATATGATCTATCAAGACTTAAGTAGGAACAAAAATGTTTAAAAAGTAAAAGGCAAGAACATCTTAACGACAAGAGACAAAGATATGAATAATCAAGATCCATGTGGACCATCAAGACATTCTTGAACACAAAAAAGCAAAATCAAATAGAAAAAAAAGACACCAACAACAATCAACTAAAAAAAATGGTTCAAGAACAACATAATAACATAGGATCAAAATATAAATAATTGAGATCCATGTGAATCATCAAGATGTTCTGAAACCCAAAAGAGATAAGCGAAAAACAATCAAGGAAACACCATATCAAGATGAGACAAGAAGTAATAAAAAGAGAGAAGGAGAAGAAATAAAAAGAGCAGTTGAAAACATAATAAAACACCAAGGAAACACAACAAAACACCAAGAAAACTCAAATAAACACCAAGAAAACTCAAATAAACACACACAAACAAAAACTAAGTTAGTGCGATTTAAAGATAAATGTTCATGCATGTGTGGTAGAGGCGTTACTTTCCACCACATCATAACAAATAATAATGACACAACAATTATTCCCTAATTAAAGAGGAATAATGATAGAAGAAATGGGGGAAGAGAAGAAAAGGAAGGGGTTGGCCGAGCTGACTCCAGATGTATCAAATAAGTGGATGCTTCCTACATAGTTCCATGGATGCATGTTCATTTATGAACTTCAGGCCAAATGTTGTTTTCCTAGGAAATGGGATAGAAGAAAAATGATGATCAAACCAGTATGATTTAGAGAAGAAATGGAAGATATGACAAATAAATAAGAATGATCTAGTAAACAAGAAGTTGATGAGATGAGAAAGAATGACCTTGCAAAATTTCAAGTGTATGGGATAAGATGAAATGAATTGGTGTTTCTGTGCTTATAAAATGATTAGAGCGTAGGATGGTAGAATGAGAATGTACAAATGTATAGAAGTATGAGATAATGTTTTTATTATTTTGTGGATCATGTTCTGATGTTTTTGGTATTTTTAAAGTATTTCTAATGTTTTTGGTATTTTTAGGATAAAATATGCACAAGGTGGACCCATCTATTCAAGGAGATGCACGTCCTAAGAGTAGAGGTTCCAAAGAGATAGCTAAGCTAGTTGCAACATCCCATGCTCACAAATTAGTGAGAGAAATGGGTTGATAAATAGAAATGAATGTGAAATAAAATAATGTGCAACTTGAAGTAAATTTTTTTATTAGCATTCACCTATCTATAATAGTGTAGTAATGGTCTAGAATTGAGAAGATGTTTCAGTTCACTTGTCTGAAGCTACACAATACTGTCTTGGCTAAACTATTCTATAGAACTACTATTGAGAATTTTCATAATGTTCATGAGACATAATCAAGAAAAAAATGTTCAAGCTTATAACATGCCTTACACATAAAAAAGAATATGCTTCTTGAAGAGAGCAATCTAGAATGGGATGAAGAATATGTTTAGAGTGCCAAGGATTTAAAGACTTTACTGTCAAGAATCATGAAAAGTGGACTAGGGTAGTATAAAATGTGTTCAAGGTAAGATAAAAGGGTGGGATAAAATTATGAAAACACCAATTGCCCCCAAGTCAGGGGTCTTATAGACAATGGTTCAAAGCTCTTCATGCATAAAACATATTAAGGTGTATGATATTCATGGGTTGTGAAAGTTTTTCACCATTAGGTTTAGCCAATCGATATGCTCCTGATCCATAGTTTGTTGTGACAATATATGTTCCTAACCAATTAGGCTGAAACTTGCCTTTTTTTTGGGTTCAAAATTTATATTCTTCTTGTCCTCTTTCAAAACTAAATCACCAATCTCAACTTCTCAAGGGAGAATGTGTTTGTTGTAGATTCTCTGCAATCTATTCTGATAGGCTTATAAATTTTCTAGAGTAGCCAAATGCTTACCATCAAGAATCTCTAGTTCATGCAGCCGTGAGGCTCTATAGTCTTCATTATCTTCAATGTGCTCTAGTGATATTCTTAATGATGGGATCTCAATCTTGACCGGGATGATAAATTTAGTGCTAAAAACAAGGGAGTATGGAGTAGTTCTAGTTGGGGTGAGATGATTGGTTCTATAAGCCCAAAGGGTAGGAAAGAGTTACAAGTGCCAATTATGACCAACATCATTAAAAATCTTCTTTAAGATGGCTAGAATGGTTTTATTTGATGCCTCAACTTATCTGTTACCTTATAGGTAATATGGAGTGGATTTCTTGTTCTTGATCTTGAAGTTTGCATAAAAATATTTCACATCTTGGTTTACAAAGGATCCACCATTATCAAATATAATATGGGTTGGGATGCCATATCGACAGATGCTATGGTAATGAGTGAATTTGGCTATTTGTTTTTTGGTAACATAAGTGAGAGGAATGGCCTCAATCCACCTGGTAAAGTACTTAGTTGTAGTCAAAATGTGCTTATGGCCATCTGAAGATGTTGGGTTAATTTTCCCAAGGAGATCAAGACCCCATGTTGAGAATGGCCATGGTGTTGTAATCGGCTACAATGGTAAGGAAGGTTCATGTATCAAGTTGCCATGATGCTGACAAGGAACACACTTATTTACATAATTACAAGCATCTATCTCCATTTTGGGCCAATAATAGCCTATTATAAGGAGTTTCTTTACCAAGACTACACCATTGGTATGGGCCCCACACATTCCTTCATGAACCTCCTTTAGTGCCAGCTTGGACTCTCCCAAAGATAAGCAATAAACAAGCATTCCATCACAGCCTTTATGATAAAGCATGTTTCCAAGGAGGATATAATGTGTTAAGTGATGAAGGAATAGTTTTTTTGGTTGTTGGAAAGGTTGGTAGGAAATACATGACTATGGAAATAGTTATAAAAATCTTGGTACCATGGTAGCTCAGGTGAGGGATTAGGATCAGAAACAGTGCATATCCTCTCTAAATCTGATAGAATATGTGCTAATTAAAGAAGATTTTCAATCAAGAATTGATACTCTTTAGGACTATCATGCATTTTAATCATGGAACCAATTGTTGACATGGCATCGACAGATCTATTGTTGACTTGTGGAACTTGCTCAAACTATAGAGATTTAAAATATGTTTTGAGGTTATCAACAATTTCCTTGTAAGGAATAAGCTTATCATCATTTGTTTGATACTAGTTAGTTTTCTGATTTATGATTAGCTATAAATCTCCATAGACCTTTAAGCTTTGAATATCCCACTGAATAGCAAGATGGAACCCTGGAACCAATGCCTCATATTCACCCATATTATTTGTACACTAAAATTGTATATAAAATGCTTTGGGGGTCAAATCCCCCTATGGCATGATCAATAATATACCAGCTCAAGACCCTCGAGATGTGAAGGATCCATCAAAATAGAGCATCTAATATTTAGGTTCTTGTGATGTTTGTTCTATCGTCATGATAGAATCATCTAAAAGGTCAAAGTTGAGAGGTTGAGTGGCTGTAATAGGAGCTTCTACAAGTTGGTAAGAAAGAACTTGCCCTTTGATTGCCTTTTGATTCTAGTACTTAATATCAAACTCACTGAGGAGCATAATCCATTTATCCATGTGTCCTTGAATAACTACTTTAGACAAAAGGAACTTGAGAGGATCTACCTTGGTGATAATAATAGTTTTGTTATTTAGCATATAATGTCACAATTTTTGAGTGGCAAACACCATAGCTAAAAATTCCTTCTCAATAGGCATATAATTATGTTCATAGGCTACCAATGTGTGGTTTAAATAATAAATTGTGTGTTCCTTACCATAATCATCATGTTGAGCCAAAAGTGCCCCCTGTACATGTTCTATGGACCTCATAACTATTTAAGATTATTTGGTGGAGGCATTTCCATAATAGCATTGACCTTTGTAGGGTCGAATTTGATCCCTCATTATGATACAATGAACCCTAGAAATTTTCCTGATGTGACTCCAAAGACACATTTCTTAGGATTCAAGTGGACTTTATATGCACGAAGCCTCTAAAATATTCTTCATAAAATGTCAGGGTGTCCAACTCTTTTTCTTGATTTTGCTAGTATATCATCAACACAGTCCTCAAAAATATCATGCATCATGTCATGGAAAATGACAAAGATTTCACACTGATATGTGGCTCCAACATTCTTCAAACCAAATGACATGACTTGGTAACAAAATGTCCCCCACAAAGTGGTGAATTCAGTCTTATGCTAATCTTTAGGGGCTATTTTGAGCTAATTGTAACCAAAAAATCCATCCATTTAGGATAACATCTCGTACCCATTAGTTGATTTGATGATCATGTCGATGTTGGGCAGAGGAAAATCATCTTTGGGGTATGCTTTGTTGATATCAAAAAAATTAATACAAACACGTATGCTTGGAGTCTTTTTACTCAATGGTATTATGTCAGAAACCCTTTTAGAGTAGTCCAGTGGTATGATAAAATTGGCTCCTAACAACTTTTCCAACTTGGACTTAACCAAAAAGGTGATGCATGGATACATCTTTCTCAACTTTTGCTTGACTGGTTTAGCACCAGGGTAAACAACAAGATGATGCACAACTAAATCTAGGTCCAAGCCTAGCATGTCAGAGTGTGCCCATGCAAAGATGTCTATATAATCCTTAAGAATGGATATAATATGTTCACATTTGGCTTCAGTAAGGGAAGCTCCAAGATAAATAATTTTGGGATCCTCATGGATTTCCAAATTCACTTCTATTGTGATCTCCATAAGGAGTGCGGATCCATCCTCTACTATATATTCTTGTTGTTCCTCCCAAAGATCCATATAATATGAAGAATTAGAATCTACCTTCTCAGGTAAAGGCTAATTGGCAAAAACCTCTAGAAACTTAAGATTAAGATGCTCAAATATTTGATGTTATTCTAAAGAGATGCTTGTACTAGTTAGGAACTTAGGATAGATGGGCTTTCTAAGTCTTGAGGGGATGAGAAAAATTTCCCACTTGGGAGCACTTGAAACAAGTTTTGACTTGAAGATCTCGATGTTTGATCTTTATTATGACCAAAATTTTTTGCCTACTCTCCAAAGTAGGCAGAAGGATCCAATGAAAAATCAAAACCCTGCTTATGATCACCAATGGGGAATGCATTTCATAGGCCCATGTATTCTATAATTGATTCTTCATTTTGAAACTCATTGAGGCATATGATTGAATTTTGCTAATCCCAATCTATGAGTTCAATATATCAAAGGCATATGTTACAGTGAGGGTTTGCTCCAAGATAGGAAGTTACAATGCTAAAGATATAATGTCCTACTTCGGGAAGGGAAACACCACAAGGATGGGTTTTTATTTTAGGATGGGAAGCTCCAATAGGCATTATGGTCAATATGGCATTTGAATCAAACAAATCTAAGTCAACAAGCTCATCAAAAAGGCTATAATAGGAAATTGTGTCACTGCTAGGATTCTCATCACTAAACAATTTTGAAGAGTCACTATCAAATGTCATGAGGTCATCCTCTGGTTGTTTAAATCTGAGACCATGATTCCAATTGACAATTCTAGCTAATAAGGGTTGTAAAATTCCTTGCACCTATGGGCCAAGGCCTTTCCCTATATAGTCAAGATGATCCATTATCCTATTAGTGATATGATACTTTGGATTCTAAAAATAATCAACAAATCCTTCAAAACATAACCAATCTCCCTTGGAAAATGCCTCTCGATCTATCTTTGGTGCAGTTACAGGTACAAAAACCACAGGAGGTTTTGATTATTTATTATTTTGTTGCCAAATCTGATTGGGTCTATTAGGCATCTAGGAAGTTTTAGGATTACCAAATGTTTTAGAGGATTTTGGTAATTTTTTAATATGGAGGATGTCCTTTAGAATTTAGGTGGAAATGCCTACGTCTTTAATAATAACTTGCTTGGCTAGAGCTACAGGAAATAGATCAATTGAAGTGGAGGCTAGATCACCAGGGTCTATATAATTAGATGGAGATGGATGAGAAATGATGGCTTTGTTCTTCTTTATAATGAATTTAGAAATTGGGTAATAGTTATAATTACAAAACTCTACTTCAAGATGTTTGCAGTGTTGATATGGTTGCTGATCAATGGGAATAGTAACCTCAATCCCATCATGGGGAAACTCAAGGCATTGGTGAAGAGTAGATGGAACTACCTATACTTCATGGATCTAAGGATGGCCAAGAAGTATGTTATAAGGAAGCTCAATATCCATAATATGGAATAATGTGTGATGAGAAATAGACCCAACCATGACTGGAAACCAAATTATACATGATGACTCCCTCTCAACTTTGTCGTAAGACTTAATTGTAATAGTTTATGGCTGAATGTCTTTATCCATATCACCCAATCATCATACCAATTTAAGAGATATGATGTTCAGCCGTGAACCATTATCTATAAGAACCTACTTAACCTTGTGATCTATAATGATTATCTCAATGTATAGTGGGTTATTATGGTTTGGGCCGAGGGTGGACATGTCTTTTTGATAAAATGTGATTTACTAAAATGAAGACAAGTGTCCAACTAAGTTCTGGAACTGATCAAGGTTTATATCATTAGGCACAATAGAATCTTGCAAAATTTTGTTGAAGATGGTTCTATGGACATCATATATCCATAAGAGTTATAGTATGGAAATTTGTGTAGGGAGTTTATATAATTGATTTGTCAAACTATAAGGCCTTTGAGTTATGGATTATTCTATTTTAGTCTTTGTTGGGATAGTATTCAGCTTTTAAACCATTGGCACAATGTTCTCATTGGGTTTTATGGAAGAAGTGGGTGAAGGGCCCTAGATGGTAACTCATGGGTGTCTAGTTGTGAATGCACAACCTAGAGGTGGCAAGGAGTTATTATAATTAGAAGAGGAAGGCAAAGGGCCTTGGATGTTGACTCACTGTATTGCTATAATTTTGGGTCAGTGAGGATCCTTTATAATTAGAAGAAAGGTGTTGTTGTTTAGGATTAGTAACCTTTGTAAATAGAGTAACAACATGATGATGTAAACTCAATGTGGTATTAATAGGGGGAGAGGGTGCTGACCCTATAATGATGGGTCCCATGTTGTGAAAAACATGAGATTGGCTATGTGGTTTTAAAATAATAGTGGTAATGTGGGTTGAAAAAATGCATCCCATAGTATTATTATTGTCATAAGTACCTTGTTATAAGCCAAATTATTAGTATGGGCATTACAATTTCAATTATGCTCATTGTGATTCTAACCTTGTTATTGGTTCTGATTCTGCCTCTATCATTGATTGTGATCATTTTTATTATTTCTTGGTGGTGGTGGATCATGTCAGGGAAAGGGGTCTTTGTAGATTCTCATATCATGATTTGTGTCCTAATTAATGGCCAACTTAATTTTTAGTTCACCACTTTTAATAAACTCCACAATAATATGTCACAATTGAACACAAAGATATGCACTGTGACCAACAACATGATGAAAGTTACACCATTCATTCTCTTTGTACCAATCTAGTTTTAGTTGATCTTGAGGAAATGGCCTTGATACTGGCCATATAATTAAATTAGCTACAATGAACTTTTATAACACTATTTCAACTGATTCTCCTAACTTGCTAAAGACTCTAAAATTATTATGAAATGTCCTTCATGGAGGTTGTCTCTACAAAGTAGGTAGTGGATTTGGGGGAGTTAATTGTACATTTGAAGGAGGCATAGCCTGCACCATTTGTACATGTCTTGTTTCAGTCACCCCATTTCCAACCATGTTTTTATTTTTGCTAAAGCCTTTAGGTTTATCCTACATAACTATTTGAACTAGTGATTTAGTCTAATTAGACGCTTGAACTTGCATAAAAATATTAACAAGGCCTTTATCAATAAGAGCCTTCTCAATTTACACTCCTTTGTCAATAATTTCTTCAAATGAGTTAGCACAAGCTAACTATAGATGATGCATAACTTTAGGATGCAAATTATGTGCAAAGATATTAGCCAACTATTTGTCTAGTAAATTGTGTTGAAAGTTGCCTGCCAATGCTCTCCACTTTTACAGATATGCAGTGAAACATTCACCATCACATTTATTGGCTTTACATAAGTCAACAATGATTAATTCATATTCTATGTTGTATGAAAAATAGTTAATGATTTTTTTGATAAGTCTTTCCAATCCACAATTGATCCCTTGGGTAGTTTAAGTAGCCAATCAAGAGCTTATTCCACTAAACTTCATGGAAGTACTCACTACTATAAGCAACCTATTGACATAAGATGAAGAATGCCTGTATGTGTTTGCATGGATCTCCTTTTCCTTTGTACTTGTAAAATTTGGGTGCCTCAAAATGAAGTGGAAAGGGGTTTTGGAGAATAGATAAATAAAATGGATATGGGCATATCTTATTGAATTTTTACTTTTTGATTCTATTATTCATCTCCATTCTTTGAACAATTTCCTTCATAAAATTCCATTCTTATATGTTTGGTGTATTTGTGGATTGAATAAGATGTTGTTGGGGTGGAATGTGCCCCTGGTTTTTTTGTTGTTGGGATGGAATGTGCTCATGGTTTTATTGTTATTAGGGTGGGATTTTTCCCTAGTTTTGTGTGGATCTATAGGGAGTGTATACCTTTCGATCTATGACTTGGTTCTAATTTTCTCCTTGAGTTGAGAACAAAGGCCATTGATTCTTGGATTGTTAAACATTCCCTGAATTTGGATATTTCATACTTTGTTGATTTTGGAAATTTTTATGTTCATTTACCAATTTTTGGGTTGGTTGAAAATAACTAGCCAAATTGTCTTTAGGGATTTCCTCAATTTGAACTGAATGTTTGGGTTTCTAAGTTTGTAAAGTAACAAGAGGTTTTTTATGATTGAAGAATGTATGTTTCATGTCAAATGGAACACTTTGTAAGGTATCTTGTGACTTTAATTGTTCATTTAGATTACCTCGATCCACTATGGTAATGTCCTCATCCAATATTTATTGCATACTTTCAAACACATTTCCTTGTTCTTTCGAAGCATTATTATGAATTGAAGTGGAAACTAGGGAGTTAGTTAAGTCTGTGATAAGTTGATCTACATATTGTTGAGTTATTATCTTGATCTTAGCTAGAAGATCTAGATTTATGGGTTTTAACTCTATTTGTATTTCCTTTCCTTTGTTAGAGGAAGAAGGCATGTATATTTGTGAAAAATATTTCTCTTGCCATCGTTGTTCTCCTTCTCAAACTAAGGTATGAAATTGTTCTATAGGAAATTCAGCAGGTAGTCTATCACCTGATTCTATCAATCTAAGAAGGGATTCATCTTGATCTTCTTGGGGTTGATATTCATTGTAATCATCTTCAAATTCTAATGTTGTGGAGATATAATAAAAAACAATGGGGTTATCTTGACCATCATAAAATTTCTCATCTTCATAACTAAGGCCATAAGAGGCCCCACTACGAGTGAACCTTTGAGTCATGTCTAAAAGTTTTATTCTATGTGTTTGACTAACTTTGGACCAATGCTTGGCAACCAAACAAAGTATGCTTTGGCTCTCTTTTAAATAAATAACTAAGGTACCAATGAGACTATAAGGGAGGGTGGTTTGAAACCATGAAAAATTTAGAAGATTTGGTTCATGAGTTTACTCAACCTTTGGTAAGGTTGAAATCATATAGATCCAAAGAGAGTAAGGTAACTCAAAGACCCAAGGTGAAAACTAGTACACCAAAGCCTAGATCTTTGTGATACACCCGCACTATAAAAGTTAGTTTCAAATTTGACAAGTTGACCCTAAAAGTTTAGAGGAAAGCTCTCCAAATTATGAAGAAGACAAAATGGACTAAGAAACTCAAGATGTAAAAACATACGTGAATCACTAAGTATAAAGCTAAGACCGAATAGGCAACACAACATCACCACATGATTCTAGTAGGATAAAATATGTTCTAGGACTCAAAGCCTAAGTGATACACAAGATGACTTGAGTCCACCAAGATGATAATGTGATTTTGAGTCTTAATAAATGACCTTCAATCCAAATGGAAAATTGAACCCAAGTTAGAACAAGCTTAGTGTGCAAATGGTGAACCCACTTTGACACACCAACACATAGAACTCAGAAAGGTTTAATTTTGAATGTGGATTATAAATGAAGGATTTAAACAAAATGGGTAAAAGATTTAGAATCAATTAGACAACATGATTATACCAAAGTCGATGATAGACACAAAATTTTTGATAACAATTTGAACAAGGAAAAGACAAATTTTCTAATTAGATCGCATAACACCTCCCTTGCTCAAGAAAATTGAGGACAATGTGTTTTGGTTAAGTTAAATGAGTTAACAAGAAGTTTTAGACACAAATCAAGACCAAGTAAGCTAATGTTAAAACCCAAACATCTTAAGTCTAAACTGACAAGGTATGACAAAGTGGGGTTTACTAAACTAGCAAGGTTTCCATCATTATAGGAGAATCAATTGCAAATTGACTTTCACATCAAATGATACAAAAGACAAGCATAAAAATTGGGTGATCATGGAATTGGATAGTTGTAAAAATTTCTAGTCCTTTTTACAACCACTACATCCTATTGTTCGTTTAGTTTAGTGCGATGTCCAAATGCATATATGTCCCATGTGAAACTCCAATTAGGATCCAAATGAAGTCAATGTCAGGAGATGAAACCCAAAGTCAAAGCTTCCCTAAATAACTCACAAGAGGTGATGAAGTCCCCCTCACAAGCCAAGTTTTCATAAAAATAAAGAAAACATGAAATTGAAAGACTTTAGGGTTGTTTTCAAGGTCACCCAAACTTTGATGAGTTTTTGGGGAGTGCTTTAGATAACTTGATTTCTAAGCCTTGGACTAGGCTATTTGCAATAGGAATGGTGCTTTTGATTCCAAGGGTTCCCTAAAGGGGATAAATAGAAGAGAATACATGAAACATCCCTCTTTTTTCCCAAAAAAATTAGATCAAGCAACTATTGAAGACAAATCTTCGAAAGATGAGTTCAATTTTAAGCCCAAATGAAGATGAGGTGGTGTTCATTTGACCCCTTGGTCTTAGTTGTAACTTTGAATACATTCACCATAAACATCTAAATTATTTTTTAAACACCAAAACAAGCTTCCTAATTTATTTTTAAGCATGAAAAAGGTGATCTAAAACATGTTTTTAGCAAATGTCAAGCTTGGTCCTATAGCAAAAATGTTAGCATTGCCTTTAGCCTTGAAGATATTTTGGGTTTGAAATAATGAAATTTAGAAAAAGAACTCTCAGGTCTATGTTTTAAGAAAAAACATAGTGACCGACGTCGATTATATACAACTGATGACGGTTACTTTTGCTAACCAATGTTAGATATCTAATCGACATCAGTTATACCAATGTGACCATCCATAGGTATCTAACCAATGTCAGTTTTAATAACTGATGTCGGTTAAGATATGCAACCGATGTCAGTTTTACTATTTGACGTCAGTTACTGTGTAAATATGTGACAAAGAAAAATGACAAAATAAAGTTAGAAAATAAATTTACAAGAGTTTTAAGGGTCCAAATGAATATTTTAAAGCTATAAAATGATCTTATTCAGGTGTGATATGCATCTTGTCCCACCAGGCATGCCAAGATTTAGAGAGGATTACAAACCAAGTTAGTCAAGCATTAGTCCACAAATAATGTAAAATTCATAAAGAACTAACTAACTAAGCCTATTGATTCCTATGGGAATTATAAAAGATAACAAGAAACAAATGAAAGAAAACAACATCATATTACCTTCCCAAATGGATTCACCATACCTTTGTGGCTCAAAAACATGTTCTCCCTTGATCAAGCATCCTTGTCTTTGTCAACAATGGTGGCAAACTCCTCCAATGTCTCAAGAATACTCCATAAATCCTAGGCTCATGATTCCAACTCACTAAACTAGCCTATCAATGAAGCTTGAAAACAAAATAAATGATCAAATGTAAAGGATTGTGGAAATAATTTAACATTATAACTTTTCAATATTAAAGCTTGAAATTCATGTCCAAGGCCTCTCTATTTATATATTTTTGAAATTGGTCAGGATTAACCATGACCATCCATCTCAAGATTGAGATGTGTGGCCATGGATAATCCTAATATTTGGAATTAAATCCATAATTATCTTCATCATGACATTGGAAGAAGGGGCATTGAAGAGGCATAGGAGGCATTAACTATGAATGGGTGACCCATAATCTTGATATTTGTGGCATTTATGGTTTACCGATGCCTTCCCAAAAAATGAGGTCATCTGATGATGCAGATAATAGGATTAAATTTTCAAAAATAAATATTTAACAACTCTCATGGAAAATCCACTTAAGCTCTTGATTTGTATTAATCAACCCTAAACAAGGTTAATCAATATTTGTGCAATTATTTGAAAATTGGCCCTCAATTAATCAAAATGGTCAGAAAATCATATTATTGAGTTGTAATTTGACTCAGGAAGAATTAGAAGGTAACGTTAGATGTGTTGGAACCATATTTACATTTATAATGTTTCCAACAAAAAATAACAAAGGTACGTGGCATGTACCAATGAATTTAAGAGAAAAAAGTGATCCAGAGCATAGAAGGCAAAATCATCATTTTAACTCGAAATGAATTGATAAAAATTGTTGACCCATAAATTACATTGCCCTATTTAGGGATACTTTGACCTAAATTGGCACTTGTAAATGATAATTTCAAACCATTTAGTGCATTTTATGGATTTTGACCTAAAATTTGCATTTGAGTGCAATTCGAGTAAGATTGAAAATTTCAACACAAATGGTGTTAGGAATTTGATGTCTACACCTATATTCTGACAAAATGCCTCTCCAATCACAATTTGTCTTGGAACCTTTTCAAAAATGGGAAATTAAATTTGTTGGTCTGATAGATACAACATATATAAAAAAGAGTACATATTAGTAGGTTCTAAGTAAGATCCTTAACACATGTAAGGGATGATAACACAACATAATTCCTCTATAAAGAGATCTTCCTAAGGTTCAAAGTTTTGAGTGAAATAGTTATAGATCAAGGACCATAATTAACATCTAATTTAGTTGTATCCCTTGTTTGAGAATATGAAATTAGACATAATAAGTCTAATTACTACCATAAATGTAGTCTAATGGCCAAGTAAAGGTTACAAATAAGGAAAAATATAACACTTTTACAAAAATAGTAGTTATATACTATTGCGATGGGAAACACACATTCTAAAGGCTATATAGGCATACAAAACCACATGGAAAACCATAATAGGGTTTACACCATATGAGCTTGTTTATGGTATGAAATTTGTTCTCCTTATAGAGTTTGAACTTAAAACCTTAAGTACTTCCCTACAACTTATAATAGAGTTTTCAAATGTACAGAAGGAACGGATCATGTAGCTCAACTCCTTAGATTAAATCTTAAGGGAAGACTTGAAACACACATAAATGGTTCAACACCAATGAAACAAATGATATGGTTAGCTTTTTAAGACTTAAAAATTCAACTAGAAGATTGGGCCCTATTATATGAATCTATGTACAAGGACCACAAATAGAATTTGAAAAAAATATGGCTTGTTCATTATGAGATAAAGTATTCAAAATGGGAGTTGTTAAACTATGAAAAATAGACTTGGTTATCTTTTATCTATTAGTCAATGGTCACCAAGTCAATATGTATAATAAGCACTCTTAACACATGATTTCATAAGAAACATCATGGAGGAAGAGAGACCTTACATGTATATGGTGCTATCTAGAACATTAGATGAGCATGTTTCCTCAAAATTTGACCCCTCAAAGGATCTTATTCGAATAGTATATGATCATTAAAACTAATACTTTATTCCCTATGATAAGGTATGAGCATCATTTCATCACCTTGAATAGAAAACTAATTTTTTGGTTAGCCAAGGGTTGTATAAAAATTTTCATTAAAAGACCAATAGTTTAGTCAGTAAGAATTTAAAAATCAACGTTATTTTTCAACAATAAAAACCATTAGGCATTGTTGATAATATTTTTTAGGAAAATGGTTTACTAATTTGTGAAGCAATTAATAAATATCTTGATTATAAATCAAACTCACTGGATAATCAAGGGAAAAAAATAAATCAATTAAATGAATAATAGTAATTTTGTTTTTATCTTCTTTGTCAACTCAGCCATATACATCTATAGGTTTTCTATATTTCTATAAGTTTTTTTCTAGTATATATGGGTTGTATCCTAGTTAATATAGGTTGTATAAAATCATATATAAGTTACATACTAGTTGCTACAGTTTTATAGAAAACAACAGGTTACATCTTACTTACTATAAGTTGTCTATAAGTAGCTACAGGTTGAATATTAGTTGCTAGAAGTTATCTATAATCAACTATGGGTTTCATCCTAGTGGATTCAGGTTGTTTTAAAGTAGCTATGGGTTGTATCCTATCTATTATAAATTATTTGTAATAAACTACATATTGTATAGTAGTTTTTATGAGCTATATAGTAGTCTATACAGGGTATAAGAAGATGTTATGAGTTGTTGGTAATTCTATAGGCTACATAGATATAATGCTATAATATGGAGGTAGATGTTACATGATGAAGGCATCATGATGAATGGATATTGTTGCTACAGTCTAGGAATAGATGATACAAGTAACATTTATTTTCTATGGGTTGTATGGAAAGTGTTGCAAGTCTCACCTACAAAAACCTATAGAATCCTAATAACTCCTCCTAGAAACAACATATCCCTACATAACTTACCAACCCTTAAAATACCCAACTATAATCACCAAAGAATGATTAACATAATTATTTGGCCATTTTAAGATCACTAAAAATATCTCTACCTATGTCTTTTAGATGACCAAGGTAAAATCAACACCACTTTAACATATCATCATCAAGATTAGTGTTACTTCTCAAAAAATCGTCCATAGTACATACTAACTAGTTCTTATTTTTTCTTTCTCTAGCATGCTTATTGGCTACCTGCTAATAGACATTGCAAGCCTATCTGAAGGAAGATACCAATTGTTTTCTATAAGTAGTTAAAATTCAATTGAATATTCCCACCAAAAAATCAATTTGGCCACCTAATGAAATCAACACTATCAGTTCTTGATCTTAAAAAATATGATTTCAACAAATAAATTCTTATTCAAGTCTCACATAATCTTCCATGATTACTCAAAATGTTTCATAGAGTTGCCTAGATATCAAACCAACCAATTAAACTATAAAAAATATATTCATTGGTAAACTAACTAGTAAAAGATAATTATATTATCGTTTTATAGGGTAATCATTTTATTTTTCATATTTAACATTTAAATCTATGTCATCATGTTGAATTAAATATTTTCTTAAGTTACAAGTTCTACCAATGAAAAATCCTTACGTTTTTGTCATAATTTCACATCAATATAATCATTCCACCATAAGATCAAACATCTCAAATCACATTCATGTTATGATTTTATTCATTTAATGACTAATATAAGAAACATTAGAGGAAAAGAGATTTGATGGTTGGAAAGAGGAATGAATTGTCATGATGCTACTAAAAATAAATTAATAAAGTTTGGGAGAGAGATTCATTTCAAAAACTACTATATACAAGTGAAGAATAAATGTAGGTAAGTATACAATGATGATTAGATAAATACTAATGACCATCACATTGGAAACTCAAAACAAAGGAAGTGTTTCCAAAAATGTAAATCTCTCATTTTATTATATAAATTTTGAATCCTTTCTTTGTTTCAAGAAAAAAATGAGAAGAAATGGGAATAAGTGTAATTTTAAGAGATCTCATAGATGTCACAATGCTGAAAGGAGATAATATCTACCTGCCATTTTAAGAAACATAGTCTCATTGAGTTATTTTGATAGATTGGTCAAATATGATGAGAAGATAGCCAATGAGTTTGTATAAACCTTAACAGATGTTGTAGCTAACATTAAGAGGCTATGAGCTGAGGTTACTAAATATATACTAAAAAATGTGAATAACCTTACAAGGGTATGGGAATTATGGCAATGAAAACCGAGTGTTGTATTATTAAGAGATGTCTTCTACAGAGCCAATGAGTAATTAGAGTTTTCCAACTAGGGCACACTTAGATATTCACAACTTAGTTGTGGGAAAAAATTTATTTATTTATCATAAATCACCTCACTTATTAGGGGAGACACTCTATTATTTATGTATTCCATTGTAAAATGCTCAATCACTTGAGACATAATAGATATCTCAATGTGAAAATTTTCCTATTGAATATATTAAGACGAATGACATAAGAGTATTAAAAGGTAAAAATAAAAGATTTGTCTCATCATTGATTAATCAAAATTATAGTTTAGAAGTGCCTAAGAGATCAAAGGCACAATTTAGCATTGAAAGACTTCTTATAAATGTAATAACTATCTCTTGAAGAACAAGAATGGAATGTGGTAGTTGAGGAAAAAAGATAAAATGTAGAAACTGAAGAGAATGGTAGTAGAGAAACCTGCCAGATGAAGGAGGATAAAATTATCCCCTTCCTCCTCAAAATCATAGGATAAGAGTCAGTATCTATATCTAGAATATAGGGAAGAAGATATGCCCTTGTCTTTAAGACCCAATAAAAGACAAATAGATCTCCCATCAAGTGCTCCCAAGAAGTAATATAATAAAATTAGATACAGGGAAAAAAATAAATAGACCTTGTATCCTTTGTTGTTTTCTACATTGAGAGTGGAGGATCATTCGATTAGGGGGAGGAATCCAGAGAATAAGATACCCGAATTGCTAGTAGTAGTGGAGAAGAAAACTATACCTTGTTTATCTCAAGGTTTAGAATCTTCAAATAAATTGACCACTGGGGCCCATCTAAAGTAGAAAAAGAATAAAAAATAATGGAAGAGAAATACATTGATAAGGAAGAGGTGATATATCACTAAGGAATGCATGTTTTTGTAAGAAAATAAAAAATATAGAGTTGATAGCTGCCTTAAGAGAGATTGAGACACTTCGGGCATAGATTAGGGCACATAAAAACTAAGAGAATAGGTTGGATGCATTGAAAAGGATGGAATGAGAATAATATGGACACATTTAATTTACCATAACACAATATGTATCACAACCCATAGTAAAAACATCCTCTAATACATACCAAGTCCCTATAACAAAACAACAAGATCCAACAATTACTGTAGCCATCAAGGAATTTTATCTAACTTATTTTATAATTGGTATGGTAACCTTCGACTCTTAAATTGAAAATAAAATTTTAGATATTTTCATTTAGGCCATGAGAGAACTAAAAACCAACATGGTTGTAGTTGAATAAACCATTGAGAGATGTTTTGAATTTATTTCCATCCAAATAAATGGACCTAATTAGGAGGAACTATTTGTTAAAAGAGATGCTAAGATTCAATACCTAAAGGTATAATGGTTTAGACAATACAATCATCTATTGGAAGAGATGAATATAATGAGGGAAAGATTGAAGGAGGCATAGGAGAAATTACAAGACAATAAAAAGTAAATATTTGAGTTAAAAAGAAATATGGAAGAATTAAGCTAACTATCCATCTGATAGAGTGTAGACCACCTACAAGGGTCTATGTCATCTACCTCAAAGAGCAGTGAATGGAATTAAAATTCATGCAATTCTATTGTAATATACCTAAACCAGTAAGTGATCATCACACATTATTTAATGTCTATGATAAAATTACCCCTCAAATAAAAAAACTAATTGTGTGAATTCTATCTTCATGATTATGTTCCAACTTATTATTTAGAATGGAATCAAAATATATAAGTGGGGGATGTGTTACATAGATCCTCTTCTTCATATTTGGTCAATGAAGATAAGATATGTAAGGAGATAAATAAATATTATGAAAAGGAGGAGGAAAATTGATAATAAGGGGAGAAGCCACTAAGTGAGATAAGATAGTAGAAGATTGGATCACCATATGGAAAAATTAAATATGAATATTAGATTATTTTATTCATAGCTCTTACACTCAAGTGTGTTTCCTAATATGAAACATTTAGCACCTCAACCCTTAAAAGATACTAGTATTGCATATATAGTGTCAACACATTAAAAAATACGTGCCTTAGTTAAATTATAAGTATAAATAAATCAAACACCTTCACATGAAGTGACTCTATCAAGTTGTAAGTGAATTTTATACCTCAGAGTTAATTGATGGATTGATTATGCTCATCAATCATGACTAGTGCATAATGTCCTAAGGGGAAAATAATGAATCCTCTAACTATTCTGCTCTATTTGCCATTGTGTAGACCATTAAATGTAACTCAATATTCTATTCCCAATTATTATGTCATTATCTAGTCTATTAAATTATTCAAATTTATCTATGACTTATGAGATAAATTGGAAAAGGTCACATCGGGGTCTACTTAAAAAAAATAGAAAGTTCAAACTGAAAATGACAAGGAGAAATTAAAACCAATAAATTATTATTCAAACAATTAGTAGAGACAAAAATTCAAAAATGACATAGAACCATAATAAAACATTAAGGGCTAGGAGAATTTCATTTTCATATGGCAGCTTGAAGACCATAGTTGCTAGATATCTAATCACCGGTAAGGCATTTAATCTCATGAAAACATGAAATAAGTTTGTATAGGTGGTGGATACATTCAACCCCATTGGATTAAATAAACCCCAAAAACACCAGCTTAGGATTTATCCACCTTTCTTAGTGCCTTGGTAGAGGCCTATGTATTATATAGCTATGAAAATGGTGCTGATGGATGCAAACATAATTTTGGATGCAAATCTATATTATTATCCTTCTACTTACTCACCCAAAGAAATCATAGATGATGGAATAAAAATACAAGGAGAAGAATAATAATAACAATATATAGGAAGGTCCAATCATTTTATAATATCCAAACCTCTAATAAAGTAAATTTTCATAATTAAAAAAAAATATTAGATCATAAATCCATGTACTTCATCAAAATGAAAAAGGCATAAATACAATCATTCAAGAACAAATAAAGTTTCAATATATAATTCATGAATTCTATGTTTAACCACATCCTTTCATAAAAGGATACAAGGATTGAAAAGACATTAAAGATTATCTTGTGATTGTTTTATAAAAGGTCAGGATTGAGGAATAAATATAATATAATTTAGATAAACTACTTAGTAAAATAAAAATGTATAATATATGGAATAAACACATAAGACTCATTTGGAACCTACTAATTTTAAAATATGTTAAAAGGGTAAATAACTAAGATAAATAACTTAGCTAGCACTTGTATTTGATAGATTGTAATAGGGATTGTGTAATCTATTTTTGGGTTGTATGAGGTCAATGTAAATCAAGAACAAGGCTACACATCTACCTAAGATAAGGCCACATTATTTTGATGTATATGGCTTACACTGACATATATAGGGCACATTAATATTTGGTAGGGATTTTGATCTTTATGTTTAATTTGGATCAGTGTGTCATTGTCTAAAGGTCCTTTGTGTGTGATCGGGGTCGCTCGATCCATTGTGTACCTTCTTATTCACTTGTAACTATAACTCAATACACCATGAATAATGAATGAAATAAATGGGAAAAAGGGGGTTAATGGCTAAATTTGTGCTTGACATTAACACCCCTTATGTTAAAAATTGCCTACATACCAATGCTCTAGAGAGGGATCAAAATCCATGCAATTCTCTCATGCTATGGTTATGTGTGTCAAATACAAGTGTAGTGTTATATGTTGGTGAAATTTGGGTGTGATTAAGTGCTTGAAAAATTAATTGTGAAATTGGAATTGAATTTAGACCTAGATCAGGGCTCTTTGGGTTGTAGGGACTCTAAATTGGAAGAATTGATGTTTTTTTCTCAATGTTATGTTATATATTCTAGTGATTTAGGATAATAAGATCCTATAGTGAATAAATGGTTAGAAAATGTAGATTTATAGTAATAATTTTTGGATTTCATTGAATGGAATTTTTAAAGTGTGTGGGATGACCCATTTTGGTGAGATCAAATTTGATAAATTTTTTTTTGGCTGAAGGACAAAATCAATAGCTTCAAACACTACCAGTGAATGATATTTTACTAAAGGAGTAGCCTTGTCTTATCAATAGGGACAATTGAGCTTGGAATGTGAATCATTCATATAATGAGTCTAAGCTATATGAAATAAGGAATATGAGTAATTAGTAATCACATATTACTTTAAGAAATGTGTCATCTACCTAGAAGTAGAGGAATAATGATTTATAACCTTGGAATTGAGCATGGGATAGGTGTGTATAAGGAGTGGTCACAAATGTATTATTTTTAAATTAGAGATTAATTTATGTGTCTACATACATAAATTGAGATATAGTCAATCATTACATGGATATCACTACCAATTACATTCCAAACTCTACCCATTTCATCCCCAAAATTGAGTGCACATTCCCTCCTTTAAATTTCATATGTTTCATTTTATTGCATATTTATACCCTATTATATTATATCATTTATGCACACTTTTTTACCATTTTATTGCATATTTATACCCTATTATATTATATCATATTTTTTATTTAAAAGTTATCAGATCAAATTTTATTTCCTAGATTTGTTTTTTTTGTAGACTAATTGTCTCTATAACTTGTTCTTGTTGAATCAAATTAGATATAAGTAGTTGTTGTGAGATAGTTCAAAATAACTTAGTTTAGATATGATACATATAATAATCCTTTAAGAGGTAATAAGCCATTAATTGATCAAGTTATTTATAGTACCTATACTCTTTGAGACCCAAATACAACTTGTGCCTTGGGGTTGTTAAGATAAACAAGCCATAAAATGAAAAGGAATTTATACCCATCATTTTTTTTGTGCATGTCAAAACTCAAATCAAATAATCTTAATAAAACATGTCCTTATTCCCTCATTGTAGTATTTTTGACACATTTAAGATAATTTTTAATTACAATAAATGAAAAATATATACTCTTGATAATGCATTGATGAATGCACATATCCTTATGTGGAAACCCTTATAATGTAATGTATAGACCCTCTAATGAAATCTTAGTTGAAAAATGTGACATCATAGAGATTTATTGTGATTATTTGACATAATACAAAATTTATATGCCATTGGAACATTACAATCATTATTATGTATTGGTACATGAGTTACTTCAAAAACTTAGACATGTTTGAGAGCATCTTGTAAAATCCATTTTTTACACATCATGAAATAATTAAAATCTATATACACTTGATATGTTTTACTTTATTAATTTCCTAATACTAATTTTAGTGCATCAATATCCTTGAGTGCATGATTTAAAGGTTGCACCATGATTATGGTGTGATCAACTCATGGTACTTTATGAGAGGTGTTTGCACATTATTTTTTCATACCTTCATTAGTATCAGTAAAACCTCTTTTTATCTCCTTCATATTATCTCCTCATCTACTTTCTAATCAAACTTACTACCTTCCATATATACTATTATGTCAACTACAGTGATATAGTATGTTTCATAATTGTCTTCATTGTCCTATACTGACCCAACTAATAAAATTATTAGTCTATCTTCTATCATTTTTACTACTTCAACCTAACTAATACGATACTCTATGAACAAACATACTTAATATTATCTTCATCCATTGTATGGCAAAAAAAACCTATTGGGATGTTGTTACATTAATATATGAAACACTTAATTTATAATAAGATGAGTTATATGGTTGTTCAACATCATAAATAATATTTTTCATCCATCCAATATATATATATATATATATATATATATATATATATATATGGTGGATGTATTAATTTTGGGGACAAAATAAGTGCTAAAATGGGGAAGACCAATTTTTTGTTTGCAATGCGTGTATACCCTTTAAAAAAAAAAAATCTAAACCTACCCTTCCTAGGCATGGTGCCAAAGTAAAATGGTGTACACCTTTTTAGAGCAAAGGGAATACACCTTTTTGGGTTAAGAAGGGCATACACCATTTATAAAAGTTCATTTTCACCTCAAAATCTACTTTCTTATTATCCCTCATTTCATTTTGGAGATAATATTTTTTTCATGTTTTGGAATGCAAAGAAAGGGCGTGCATGCTATAACATTCCTTTCATCCCAACAAATTAATTATGGATTCAGATCACAATATCAGGTGGGTTTTTTATTAAATTTTGATTTGGAGGTTTACATTTATATCTATTTTAAATGTTTAGGGTATTCAAAATAAATTTGACTTTTTCTCACGTTGCCTAAAGAAAATGTTTATTTTTATAAGTATATATACAAAATTCAATATACCTATTTCTTCAAGGAAACGTTGAACATAACTGTGATATAATCCCCAATATTTTGAATTCACATAAGATAAGGTCAATTATGTGAAAAATATAATTCAAAAAACAATAATTGTAAATTAGTATCAATAGTTTGAAGAGCACTTTAAGTCATGGTGCATCCAATTAACTTAGCACTACATTATAGGCCATTTTTAATGAAATAGAAAATGTCACTTCCCAACTTGATGCAATATTACATCAAAGAGAGGTGATGAAGGAATATTATTCTAATAAATTATTATATGAGAAAATTATAAAAATAATAACAAAATAAGAATGGTGTGCTTTGTTTTTTAAGCCTAGAACCAACAAACAATCACTAATGAGTTAAAAACACATTAACATTGATTGGTGTGTTCATGCGGAAATTAAAACAAATTTTGAGATCGGTGGTGGATGGAATTGATGAGATTCCATACAATAATAATTAGGTTCCATTATATTTTTTGAGAAAATTTTATTGTGAGTTTATTTTACAATAAATCTTGAACTATTTGGACATGGAAGCCTCCCAAAGTAGGGGAGGTGGGTCCTCATTTGATAGACCTAGTTCCATGTGGGACAAAATAAAATAAAATAGAGTTTATATAAATATAAGGACAATAACACATACTTATATCCCAAAAATATTACATCTTAGTACACAAATGGATACCTTTGAGGTAGTTACTAGTCTCACATAGGTTATGACTCACCATGGGATGCAGTTACTAGTCTCATATAATGGTACAATTTAGTTGCCAATAGGCCCTTCGAGTTTAGTACACAAAGATAACTTCCTTATTCCTTACTTTAGGTTTCACCAGGTGTCATTCAGACCCCAATGTATAATTCTTATGGTAGGATGATTCTTTACAGATACTGGTCCTTTATGTTGATGATCTTTTGATCACTGGGAGTTCTTCATCATCTATTGAAAAGGTGAAGACAAATCTATAGACATATTTGACATGGAAGACTTGGGTCTTCTACATTATTTCCTCAACATTAAGATTTCATAGTCTAATTCAAGGATTTCACTTACATAACCCAAGTATGCTCTTGATCTTTTGGCTCAATTTCACATGGTTGATTGTAATCCATCTCTGACTGGGAAAATGACAATAAGAAAGGGAAAGAATCAGGATAAGATAAAATAAAGGTGTGAGATCTAGTTGTATGGGTACCTCCATCTCTTACATGGGTTATTGATTTTGGGGCATCACATCATTTGGCTTATTCACACGTGGAGTTAACTTCCTTAGATACATATGACATGTCTTCTATTTGACTAGGTGATGATACTTATACATAGGCTTTTGGGAGAGGGACTATTGATGTGAGTGGTGGAAAATTTAATAATATTCTAAATATTCCATCACTGTTAACTAATCTCTTTTGAGTATATCAGATTACTCACCTTGGTCATGACAAGTGAGTTGAATTCACTCTAGATTCAGTGTATGTCTGAGAGTGACATAATGATAATATCATCGTAGTGGGTTTAGTCGATCAAGAGAATCAACTATATTATTTCTCCCATTTTATCCTTCTTCGAGATTCTTCATTAGATTCATGTATAGTTGATGACACTTTAGACCTTTAGTATATTTATGATGTTGATGACTTCTCTTCTACCACAAATGACTATAGTAGTGATGGGGACCCATTTCCACCATCTCCTTGTGACCTTTCATGTCTTAAGGAATTATTTATAGATCCACCTATTTCTGGTCCACGACAAACTTTTTAGGGAGTAGGATCTTTGATTCACAACACATCAGACATTAGGTAGTCTTCTACACAGTTGTAGGTCTTTCCACATTCCTTCGCATCTATTTTAGATGCACCATCACTTCATATAGTAGTTTACATTTTTAATTTGAATAAGGATCATAGTTCCTTGTATGGAAACAACACCTTATTTGGATATCCATCAAATACTTGGTGGATTCATTCACCTTTTCATGGTGATCCACTCTTCATTGCATCTACTTTTGATCCATAGTCACTTAAAGAGGTTGCTTTGTAGGATAAAAGGTGGATATAGGTAGTTTTAGGTTCGATTAGGGTCCTACCTTCTCTTCTTTGTCTCTATTTTGGGGGTGGGGGGTGGAATTTTTTCCTACTGGGTTTTCTCTTTTTACTCTACTTTTTTAGAGTTGTATTGTATGTGGGTACCTCATCAGGCCTTGTTGTTGGGACACATTTTTTTTATCCACCCACCTAAGATATGCTTAAGGGGGGTGTTGGTCTAGGATATTTACTATTGCATTTATTTATTTGGAGAATCCCTATACATATAGCTTTAGCTTACTTAGGTGATTCATTAGTCTGTGATAATTAGCCACCACTTACCTTAGCTAAGTGGTTGTTACACATTTGTTCTCCACTAGTCTACTGTCAAAAAAATCCATTATTCTAGGTGGAAATTGCATGTTATTTTTCCTATCTAATACACCTATTGTAAATCTATTTCTCATTGGATCTGAATATAAATCACATTTTTGTGTCATTTTGAGTTACTTTTTTTGGAGTATACTTTTTTTGCTCTTCTTCAACTTTGTATAACTATTCGTAGACTTATGTTTATCATTGTATTGGAACAAATCCAATAATTAGCATGTTATTATTTTATGGCATAACTTGAAATAAGTAAGATAATTCAATAACATCGGTCACGGATCATAAATCATTTTTCTATCTTTTACAAAACACTCCTATAAATTAATATATTCCTTACACAACCATGTGTTGTCTTATTTGATATAAGTTGTCTTATATGTAATGGAAATTGATAATGCACCAAAAACTTCTATTTTCTTTGTGGAATATAGTTTTGAAGCATCTAAAGTGACTTCCTAGGTAGAAGTAGGTAGGGAAAGTTAAGTTGAGAAACTGGAGATATTGCTAGTGGTTGTTTGATGTGTGTAACCAAAAAAAAGTGTTGTGTCTCAACACTAGATCTTGGACATGAATCCAATAGGATCTATTGGATTCATCTTGACATTGAAATTCTTCCTCTTGTGCTTTTATTTATGCTAAACCCAAATTCACATAAGTTCAACAAGGTTGTGTTTGTGCTTCAACCATTTTAACCTATATTTTCCCAGCTCCTTGTTGTTGTTGCTCTTACCATAGAGTTCCTTGTATTTGCATTATTTTATACATATGATCAAACTCTGATCATGTAGGAGAACACAAAAAATGGAACTTAAATTCTTATATTTAGAGCTAAGGGCATCTCTGAGGTGTCTATGTTAACTAGATCCACGGTTGTTCTATTTTATGAATTACATGTATTTATTGTGTAGGATAGAAAAAGTAAGGGAATTATCTATTTATTAGATATTTTGACGTGATTTTTGTACTTACTTTAATCTAGCTATCAACCCTTAATGTATATGGAAAATGTGGTTTCTTTGGTATAATATATGATTTGCACTTAGATTTATTCAAAGGTGTGACAATAACAACATCATCTTGGTGTGTTTTCAATTGGTTATCGACTATATTTATGGTCATGTAGCCATCATAGTCCCATTTTTTCCCGAATAAATTGGGATAATGAGTCTCATATGTCTTCATCTCATATCTCTACATCTTCGAGTCCTTAAATAGGATCAAATTGACCATAATATAGAAAACTTAGATTAACAACGTTGTAGCTTAGAGCCTACCTCCAATATGATCCTAAGTTAATTCAAGAATCATATTTACAGTACTACTAAAATATAAAACAACATAAGGAACTTCATATCCTATAATCTCAATGTCTATTCTTATTTCCACAAGTAATGACTTTTTAGTTTTGACATATCAAACCACTCACTCTATCCTTGATTGTCCTCCTTGTGCATAATCTAGACATTAAGTAGTAAATTTCTAATATTTTTGGAAATATATTCATTTCACAGTGTACTTACTAATTTTGTTAGGTTTTTTAGAGTTGTGATTACTCACTCTTGTCATAGGATATAGAAAATCTTTCCATACATTTTGGAATTGGCTATCATAGAATCTCCTTCATTCAAATTTTTATTCTAAGTTTAATGTAATAGTTAGGTTGTTTCATTCATCATAACCTTCTTTCTCACTGTGTCTAGATATCTATCTTCTTGTACTTTTTTGATTATGTTTTCTTTGTGAATGCTTATAAATGGAAGACCTTGTTCTCTATGTTGATTCCTAGTGATATCTTAGACAAAATCTTCATTCTTAGGATGAGAATGTACCATGTACAAATTTTTCATTGTCTTTTCCTTCCTATAATTTTCTAAAATAGGTAAATTTTGAGTATTATGTTGTCTTAAAATTCTATAGTTTGTATGAAAAAAATATTATTGTAGGTTATATGGATAGTTTCATGTGATATGATTCATTTCTCCACACATGTAACAGGTAATTAGATATCATGAGTTTTTATTCCATTTCCTTTGATTTTGATTACCTTTGTATCTTTATTATAGTATCCACCCTTGTTGCTAACTATAATATCCTATGTATTAATTCTAAGGGGAAGGAGGTGTCCAATTTGGTTGTTATTGTGGTGGTGCAGGGATCCATCCATGCTGGTACTCCAAAGACGGGAGTGTCCACCTAGGTTGATATTACATAGAAGGAGTCCACTATACTTGGTACTAAGGAAATTGAACAGTCAACCCTATTGTAGGTTTTTTTGTTGAGGGACATCATCCACTTTATGCTACAACCTTAACATATTGAGTTAGGGCATTTAGTTTTAGAATAGAAGACTATTGAATAGTGACTACGAAGATATTTTAAGTGATGTCTTATTTTAGCTTTTCAAGAGCCCTGGAATTATTTTCATCATAGTTATGGTATTTAAATAAGCTATAAAATAAAATTCATAATTATCACACATAATGTTATAATAAATGAATTTTTTTAGTTTCATGTCCTATGATGTGACATACTTCACATAACTCAATTTTAATCATTGGGAATTCATTACGATGGTTTCCTTCAAGTCAATAATCAATGCACCATACATAAAATCTTAGTTACTTCCCTTCCTAGATTTCATCCATATTGCACAATATCACATCTAACATGGCATAAAATTTTGTACTATTAGGAGTGTATTTTACATAGTCATATATGTTCAACTCTGATTGTAGTACCTCTTGGCTTAAATTTTTTAGTGAACAAAGGCTAGGATACATCAAATTGGATTATAATTCATAGGCCTTCTACATATAAATCAACTTCATCTATATCATTAAAATAAAAATTCACCCTATTAATCATATTAGGAAATTCATGATCATAATCCCATATGGATTCTCTCATTTTTTATTTCATTTATTTCAATTCCAGAATAGTTTGGATGATACACTATTACATCTTGAATTATTATATTAATTTATATTTGATCTGTTGATGGGTCATAACTACATGATTATTATTAAAAATGAAATTTAGAGATTGGTTAGTTAAATATCCTATAAGTTTACTCTTCTTGTCCATGTCATTTATGACACCCTTAACTTTCCACTACTTTTCACACATTAATAAGTAGTATTCCAGGTCAGTTGACCCATCATATGACATCAATGTAACAAAATATCCTACAGGTAACTTCATGTTTCCTACTCTTGGGCTAGTTATGATTGGTTTGAGTGATGTTTTCACTATTATTTACAAATTAGCTATGATGGTGCTTTATATACCAAGAGTATTGAAATCAATGGCTCACTAGCTTCATCTCCACTTTACTTATTATGTCTTTCTAATGTTTTTGAAACATATTCAAACCACTTTGTATTTACTATTAACTCTTGAATACATCTAGTCAACTATTGTTAGTAATTAAAATAGGTGTAGGGGGTGTGTCCCCTAGAGTGGATAAATCATACGTAGAGTTTCCATCATGACCACCCCTTAACCTAGTTTAAACTTGTGTTTCATCATTGATTCTTGGAAATACTCTCATTCCCATTTAAAATATAATTGATGCCTATGTAGCTATTCACTAAACCTATTGTTAAGTTATTCTACCTTCCCTTCAACAACATCTTTATTATGTCTCCATTATGTTCCCTCATCTCTTTATAGGTTAGTCTCTAATTCCCAATTGGTCTCTATGATATTTTCAATTATTTCATTTACTTCAATCTCTTTTGGTAGTTTTTGACCTTCAAATTCGATTTCCTCTTCTAGAGGTATAGTTACTCTCATTCTCTTTGTATCTTCCCATCTTGTCCTACTTGTATCTACATGTGGCCCTTCATCTTCTACATATTTATTTTCTTGTTCCATCTTTTCTATTGTTATGGATCCCTTTGAAGCCCTAGAAGTATTTTATCATCTTTCTTCTCTATTTTATCCATGATCTCAGTTTTGGTTTAGATTCCTTGGTTCAAATATTTTTCATTAAGCTCCCTTAGGCTTGCATACCCGTAGTGTTTTGCATGACAAATCCATGTTGGTTGGAATCAACACCATAGCCTTTTACACAACTAGCCTTTTTAACAACACAAAAATTTGCTTCAAAAATTTAACTCTGATCCCTCTAAAAGTATATAGTAGTCTTCACCAGTGGTCAATCATATGGGTCTATTCAATGTTTAGGTTACACAATAGTTTCAAAGTTTCTTCACTCCACACAAAATGGTGTGTTTTACGAGGTCTAAAGTAATAGTATTCGAGTCTACCAAATCAAATAACTCACACCAAAATATTTCATATATTTTTTTCATGGATATGATTATAAATAATCTTATCGATAGTAACTCTTATTCTTATAAATTATTCCTCTGTGATCTCACATATATTTGTATCTAGCGAATTCTTAAGGTCCCTTTGACTAGGCAACCATTTGAACATATTCAAGTCCCAATATTGAAACCCTTAATGGCAATGGTCCCTAGAATATCTCATAAAGATATGTTATATGTTTAAGGTTGTGAACATTGTAACAGGAGACTGAATTAAGCTATGAATTAAAAACTAAATTAAAGTTAAACTTTGTGCAATATCATACACATAAATTTCTTCTTATTTGTGATAGGTGTATATGTACTTATTATCATTATTTTTATTTTATGAATTCAAACTTAAACATTATGTGAGAATCCATTCATTTACAAGGAAGATATAATTAACTCATTATATATATATATATATATATATATATATATATAAAGTTCAAGAGATGTTTTACAAAAGGATACAAATTCAATATGTTTGCTAAATTATTTTAACTAATATTTCAATCTTCAAATGCATGATATATATAAACTAAAAAGAGACTATGGTTCTTCATTTTATTATAATTTATTTCATGTACTGAAATATCTGAGATACCCATTAAAAATATCATATGTTTCATAAACCAATATTAATCCATATTTTATACCAAATCTGCCGCAATGTACACTTTTCACATGTTCAGACTTACAAAAATGTATGCAAATTATGCTTCACATCTTCCTTTTAACATGTTTCTAACTCATATAAAACCAAATATTTCATATTAAGTTTTTCTTGTTTCAAGGTATATGTCTAAATCATCTAAGATTCAAATGAATGTAGCCAAGAGGATATTGAAGTGTGTGATAGGTACTATCAATTTTGGTATTCATTATTATGATATTAAAAATATTGAAACTTGTTGGTTTAAGTGATTCTGATTGGGAAGGTAATTTAGATGACTAAAATTCAATATTCAACAATTTTTTTTCACTCTGTTTAAGTTTGGTCAATACATCTCAAAGAAATAATGTTCAATTACCCTTTCACTTACAAAAGCATGAAGGGAAGAATGTTGGATAAGTATTGTTGAGCGTTATTATTTAGTATATTTATTAGATAAGTAATGTTCAATTACCCAATGTCAAGGGGAAAAAATAAATTTACATAATGAATATTAAGTAGAAAAAACAATTTTGTTTATATATTAAAAAATATATTATAACACATCCAACTTATTAAATAGTTCAATCTTAAAGAAATTTTCATTTGAAAGGATATAAACTGCAGGTGAGAACAACATACATGAGTTCACAATTTTTTGTTTTCACTGAAGGGAGAAACATCTAATTTTTTTTGGGAAAACAGTGCATCGGTTGGAATCGGTCCATGGATAAATTGACCTTTTTCAGTGTAGTTCCAAAGTCCATTGGGTATCCATTCCATTAAATTCCTCTCAAACAAATTCCACTAAATATAAAAGGAGTACTATGTTTTTTGACATCAGTGATTGATCAATTTTATTTAACAATCAGTTAATGAGTATTCGTCTCCATCCTATTCTCTACCAAAATAATTAAAAGGTATATGCAACTAAAGATAAATGTTTATGGGTTACGTAGTGATTACTCCCTATTTCTATTGTGTTAATTTCATAAAAATAGTAATAAAAATTATGTTACAACTTTCGAATTTAACACAATATGTGAACTATGAAATAGTTTGTTATATACATTTATAAATTGTAATATTATTATGGATTTAGAATAATAACTCTATTTTATTCTTAAGATTAATTTCTATGTAGCCACCAGAAAGGATCATTTTAATCTTCCTTTCATTGACAAAGTACTTGACATACTCTCAAGATAAATACTTCTCTTTTTTGGATGAATTTAATGGATATAATCATATCAAAATAGTGCATAAGGACTAGGATAAGACCACCTTTATATGTCCTTTGGGTACCTTTGTAATACTCATGCCAACTTTGAAAGGGTTATCACAAGCATTTTTTTTACCTATCCCATGAATATTTAGAGGTTTATATGTATGAATTCATGGTCTATGGGGATACATATGAAGAAGCCATCAAGATCCTAGAGAAAGTTATTCAATGTTTTCAAGACAAATGGCTATCCTTAAGTCATTATGAATGTTACATGTTGATGACAAAAGACATTGTACTATGAAACCATATCTCTTTAGTAGGGATAGAGGTAGATCCTAACAAAATATAAAGTAATAAAAAACTTACCAATCCCATATAAATATAAGGATGTTCAAAGTTTCTAAGGACATGTTAGATATTACCATAAATTTATCAAAGAATTTAGTAAAATAATAAAACCTCTATTTGTATTACTATTTAAAGGTGTTGATTTTATATGGATTTATATATGTGATAGACCATTCCAAGACATGGAAGATATAATAGTAATTACTTGAGAGTTGTATGACCCAAATTGAAAATTACTTTTCCACATCCATATAGATGATTTCCATATGACACTAGGAACTATCTTCAGAAAAAAAAAGGATCCTTGAACTATGTTATATACTTTATCAACAAGAATCCTTAGGGAGCTAAGGTTAATTACATCATGATAAAAAAGTAATTTGTTATGGTAGTGTAAGCCATCACTAAATTCAGACATCATATTAAACTATATATAAATTTTTATTCACACATACCATGTTGTAATCAGGTATTTAATGAACAAATCATAAATCAGTGGTAGAATAATTAGATTGTTGTCACTACTACAAATATTTTAATTATTATTTTAGATACACTAATCAAGTATAATGTAGTAACATATTTTATATCAAGACTAATGTCTTAATAACATAGTCCATTGGTAGATGATTCATATCCTGATTAACATATTTTTTCTTTGTCCATTAACACTCATTGGTTTACATATATAATTAATTATTTGGTTGTAGGGAATATCCCAAAACATTTATCAACAAGAGAGAAATGTCACTTGGTGGACATAATTATTCCATACTCATGGATCTTAGAGTGCCTAGTTTATATTGGGCCTAACTTAGTCATGCACAATGTGTATTGGGGAATGAAGTAGTCGACATCATTTGAGTATGTCATGATGAACCCTACGAGGGATATTTTTTAACAAATAGGATTGCATATACGATCATTAATATAAGATACTACTATCCCACCTTAAATAGGGATGTTGTAACATGTAATGTCAAGTGTGATAAGTTGCAACATATGGGGAAACCTAATGTAGAGAGGATTACAAAGCAAGTTAGTCAAGCATTAGTCCATAAATAATGAAAAATGCATAAAGAACTAACTAACTAAGCCTATATATTCCTATGGGAATTATAAAAAATATCAAGAAACAAATGAAAGAAATCAACATCATATTGCCTTCCCAAATGGATTCACCATACCTATGTGGCTCAAAAACATGTTCTTCCTTGATCAAGCATCCTTGTCTTTGTCAACAATGGTGGTAAAATCTTCCAATGTCTCAAGAACACTCCATAAAACCTAGGCTCATGATTCCAAATCACTAAACTAGCCTATCAAAAAATCTTTAAAAAAAATTTAGTGATTAAATATAAAGGACTGTGTAAACCATTTAACATTATAACTTTGCAATATTAAAGCTTAAAATTCATGTCCATGGCCTCTCTATTTATAGATTTTTGAAATTGGTCAGATCAACCATGACCATCCATATCAAGATTGAGACGTGTGGCCATAATCTTAATATTTCATGACCTTGAAATAAGGGGAATTGAAGAGGCATGGGAAGCATTAACTATGCATTGGTGACCCATAATCCTGATATTTGTGACATTTATGGCTTAGGGATGTCTTCCCAAGAAATGAGGTCACCTAATGATGTAGATAATAGGAATCAATTTTAAAAAATAAATATCCAACAACTCTCGTGGAAAATCCAATTAAGCTCTTTATTTGAATTAATTAGCCTTAAACAAGGTTAATCAACATTTGTGCAATTAATTGAAAATTGGCCCTCAATTAAACAAAACGGTCAGAAAATCATATTATTGAGTTATAATTTGACTCGAGAAGAATTAAAAGGTGACGTTAGATGATATAGAACCATATTTACATTTAGGATGTTTTCAACATTAAATAATAAAGGTACGTGGTGTGTACCAATGAATTTAGGAGAAAAGAGTGATCCAGAGCATAGAAGGTGAAATCATCATTTTGACTCAAAATGAATTGATCAAAGTTAGCCAACCCATAAATTGAATTTCCCTATTTAGGGATAGTTTGACCTAAATTGGAACTTGTAAATGAAAATTTCAAATCATTTAGCGTATTTTATGGATTTTGACCTAAAATGTGCATTTGAGTGCAATTCGAGTAAGATTGACAATTTCAACACAACTGGTGTTAGGAATTGGATGTTCACATTTTGCCCCTATTTAAGAAGGCATATAAATAAATTCAAGTGAATCAACATATCTTCAAAAAATAGAGTTGTTAATAATAAATTGAAACAGACCCATGATGCCCCCTCGAGAGGACATACTAGGATGGACTCTCGAAAAGAGAGAGAAAGCGAGAGATTAACCCATGGAATAGATCACATCTAGATGAGCTAATGATTTAACACATGATTAACATCAATGATAAAATTATAATTAGAGCTATAATAGGCCTTAGAAATAGGGGTAATGGAAAAGATACAATCCATAAATGTAAGGGGCACACTGTAAATGTACCCAATTTGAGAGTACAAGCTGCATGCTTACAACATTGATCAATCCTGAGATAAGTTGCACAATAAATATTTCCTTCATGGGATTTAATGTGGAGATATTGGAATTAGAGGATAAAATATAGAACATTCTAATTTAGGAAGGGAAACACCACTAGAACAGGGTCTCTAAAGAGAAGATAATAAGTACTCTAGTAGAGCAAATGTGATCATGATTAAATAGTTTTACCCTAGTTGGGAAAATATTGATCATTGATAAAGAATAAATAATGATTTTTCCCCTATAGAGATTATTTTATTTTTATTTGGTTTAGATGTTGGACCCCAGCATGGGCAATTGGAAAGTAAAATAACTCCAAGATATAACCCAATAGATAGGTTAAAGCGAATGAGTGCAAATGCACATGTGATGGTGTAATGGCTTAAAAATCCATATAGAACCAAGCATATGAGAATGAAAAAAGTGATGAGAGAGATGAAAAGAATAATGGAGATAGTTGAACTGACCTTAATAGAAGTTGAGCATTGCCTACATAGTTCCATAGACTCATGTTCCAACATGAACTTCAGGCTAATGTAGTTCACCCAAGTTTGGGAGAGAACGAAATGAGGAATGATGTAAAATAACCAAGAATTTATTAGAATCACAATGTATGCAAAGAGATGCACATCTAAGCATAGATTCGAGTGATAAAATGCATGTTACCTAGATGCCTAATTCCATATCATGAGCCTAAGTTTTGCAAAGTGTTCTTGAGAATTGTTCATCATAGTTGATGTTGACAAAAAGACTGTGAGACCTGAGCATAAAGTTCTTGCTATAGAAAAATAAATTAGGCATCATAAGTATGAATAACTTAGAATGACATAAGATTCCAATTGCGTTGAGCCAGTTCAAATGTGAATACCTATAACTAAGGATAATGGTAAAACAATGACCAAAACCAGAGTTACAATGATTTACATTTAAACAAAAAAGCAAAAGACAAAGAAAAAGATAAACATAAATGAACCTAACTTGAAATCAAGATATGATCTATCAAGACTTGAGCAGGAACAAAAATGTTTAAAAAATAAAAGGCAAGAACATCTTAACGACATGAGACTAAGATATGAATAATCAAGATCCATGTGGACCATCAAGGCATTCTTGAACACAAAAAAGCAAAATCAAATAGAAAAAAAAGACACCAACAACAATCAAATAAAAAAAATGGTTCAGGAACAACGTAATAACATAGGATCAAAATATAAATAATCTAGATCCATGTGAATCATCAATATGTTCTGAAACACAAAAGAGATAAGTGAAAAACAATCAAGGAAACACCATATCAAGATGAGACAAGAAGTAATAAAAAGAGAGAAGGAGAAGAGATAAAAATGTGGTCGAAAACATAATAAAACACCCAAAAAACTCAAATAAACACCAAGAAAACTCAAATAAACACACACAAACAAAAACTAAGTTAGTGCAGTTTAAAGATAAATGTTTATGCATGTGTGGTAGAGGCGTTACTTTCCACCACATCATAACAAAGAACAATGACATGACAATTATTCCCTTATTAAAGAAGAATAATGATAGAATAAATGGGGGAAGAGAAGAAAAGGAAGGGGTTGGCCGAGCTGACTCTAGATGTATAAAATAAGTGGACACTTCCAACATAGTTCCATGTATGCATGTTCATTTATGAACTTTAGGCCAAATGTAGTTTTCACAGAAAATGGGATAGAATAAAAATGATGATCAGACCAACATGATTTAGAGAAGAAATGGAAGTTATGACAAATAAATGAGAATGGTCTAGTAAACAAGAAGATGATGAGATGAGAAAGAATGACCTTGCAAAATGGCAAGTGAATGGGAGAAGATGAAATGAATAAGAGCGTAGCATGGTAGAACGAGAATGTACAAATGTATAGAAGTATGAGATAATGTTTTTATTATTTTGTGGATAATGTTATGATGTTTTTGGTATTTTTAAAGTATTTCTAATGTTTTTGGTGTTTTTAGGATAAAATATGCACAAGGTGGAACCATCTAGTCAAGGAGATGCATGTCCTAAGAGTAGAGGTTCCAATAAGACAACTAAGCTAGCTACGACATCCCATGCACAGAAATCAATGAGAGAAATGGGTTGATAAAGAGAAATGAATGTGATATAAAATAATGTACAACTTGAAGTAAAAAAAAATTTATCAGCATTCACCTATCTATAATAGTGTAGTAATGGTCTAGAATTGAGAAGATGTTTCTGTTCACTTGTTTGAAGCTACACAATATTGTCATGGCTAAACTATTCTATTGAACTGCTACTAAGAATATTCATAATGTTCATGAGACATAATTGAGATCATAATTGGTCAAGGGATAAAAATTTTTCAAGCTTATAACATGCCTTAGACATAAAAAAGAATATGCTTCTTAAAGAGAACAATCTAGAATGGGATGAAGAATATGTTTAGAGTGCCAAGGATTCAAAGCCTTTAATATCAAGAATCATGAAAAGTGGACTAGGGTAGTATAAAATGTGTTCAAGGTAAGATAAAAGGGTGGGATAAAATTATGACAACACCAATTGCCCCCAAGTCAGGGGCCTTATAGACAATGGTTCAAAGCTGTTCATGAATATAACCTCTTAAGGTGTATGATATTCATGGGTTGTGAAAGTTTTTCACCATTAGGTTTAGCCAATCGATATGCCCCTAATCCATAGTTTGTTGTGACAATATATGGTCCTAACCAATTAGGCTGAAACTTGCCTTTTTTTTGGGTTCAACATTTATATTCTTCTGGTTCTCTTTCAAAACTAAGTCACCAATCTCAACTTCTCAAGGGAGAATGTGTTTGTTGTAGCTTCTCCACAATCTATTCTGATAGGCCTATAAATTTTCTAGGGCAGCCAAATGCTTACCATCAAGAATCTCTAGTTCATGCAGTCATGAGGCTTTATAGTCTTCATTATCTTCAATGTGCTCTAGTGATATTCTTAATGATGGGATCTCAATCTTGACCAAGATGATAGATTTAGTGATAAAAACAAGGGAGTATGGAGTAGCTCTAGTTGGGGTGCGATGATTGGTTCTATAATCCCAAAGGGCAGGAAAGAGTTGCAAGTGCCAATTACGACCAACATCATTAAAAATCTTCTTTAAGATGGCTAGAATGGTTTTATTTGATGCCTCAGCTTGTCTATTGCCTTATAGGTTATATGGAGTGGATTTCTTGTGCTTGATCTTGAATTTTGCACAAAAATATTTTACATCTTGGTTCACAAAGGATCCACCATTATTAGATATAATATGGGTTGTGATGCCATATCAACAGATGCTATGGTAATGAATGAATTTGGATATTTGTTTCTCAGTAACATAAGTGAGAGGAATGGCCTCAATCCAATTGGTAAAGTACTCAATTGTAGTCAACATGTACTTATGGCCATCTAAAGATGTTGGGTTAATTTTCCCAAGGAGATCAAGACCCCATGTTAAGAATGGCCATGGTGTTGTAATTGGCTACAATGGTAAGGAAGGTTCATGTATCAAGTTGCCATGATGCTGACAAGGAACACACTTATTTACATAATTACAAGCATCTATCTCCATTTTGGGCCAATAATAGCCTATTATAAGGAGTTTCTTTGCCAAGAATACACCATTGGTATGGGCCCCAACATTCCTTCATGAACCTCCGTTAGTGCCAGCTTGGATTCTCCCAATGATAAACAACAAAGAAGCATTCCATCATAGCCTTTATGATAAAGCATGTTTCCAAGGAGGAGATAACATGTTAAGTGATGAAGGAATATTTTTTTTCGTTTTTGGAAAGGTTGGTAGGAAATACATGACTCTGGAAATAGTTATAAAAATATTGGTACCATGGTAGCTCAGGTGAGGGATTAGGATCAGAAATGGTGCATATCCTCTCTAAATCTGATAGAATATGTGCTAGCTGAAGAAGATTTTCAGTCAAGAACTGATACTCTTTAGGACTATCATGCATTTGAATGATGGAACCAATTGTTGACATGGAATTGACAGATCTATTGTTGACTTGTGGAATTTGCTCAAACTATAGAGATTTAAAATATGTTTTGAGGTTATCAACAATTTACTTGTAAGGAATAAGCTTATCATCCTTTGTTTGATACTAGTTAGTTGTCTGATTTATGATTAGATATAAATCTCCATAGACCTTTAAGCTTTGAATATCCCACTGAATAGCAAGATGGAGCCCTGCAACCAATGCCTCATATTCAGCCATATTGTTTGTACACTAAAATTGTATATAAAATGCTTTGGGGATCAAATCCCCCTATGGCATGATCGATAATATACCAGATCAAGACCCTCAATATGTGAAGGATCCATCAAAATAGATCATCTAATATTTATGTTCTTGTGATGTTTGTTCTATCATCATGATAGAATCATCTAAAAGGTCAAAGTTGAGAGGTTGAGTGGCTGTAATAGGAGCTTCTACAAGTTGGTTAGCAAGAACTTGTCCTTTGATTGCCTTTTGATTCTATTACTTAATATCAAACTCACTGAGGAGCATAATCCATTTAGCCATGTGTCCTTGAAGAGATACTTTAGATAAAATGAACTTGAGAGTATCTACCTTGGTGATAACAATAGTTTTGTTATTTAGCATATAATGTCACAATTTCTGAGTGGCAAACACCATAGCTAAAAATGCCTTCTCAATAGGCATATAATTATGTTCATAGGCTACCAATGTGTGGCTTAAATAATAAATAGTGTGTTCCTTACCATGATCATCATGCTGAGCCAAAAGTACCCCCAATACATGTTCTGTAGACCTCATAACTATTTAAGATTGTTTGGTGGAGGCATTTCCATAATAGCATTGACCTTTGTAGGGTTGAATATGATCCCTCATTATGATACAATGAACCCTATAAATTTTCCTGATGTGACTCCAAAGACACATTTCTTAGGATTCAAGCAGACTTTATATGCACAAAGCTTCTCAAATATTCTTCATAGAATGTTAGGGTGTCCAACTCTTTTTCTTGATTTTGCTAGTATATCATCAACATAGTCCTCAAAAATATCATGCATCATGTCATGGAAAATGATAGTTATTTCACACTGATATGTGGCTCCAACATTCTTTAAACCAAATGACATGACTTGGTAACAAAATGTCCTCCATAAAGTGGTGAATTCAGTCGTATGCTGATCTTTAGGAGCTATCTTGATCTAATTGTAACCAAAAAATCCATCCATTAAGGATAACATCTCATACCCATCAATTGAATCGATGATTATGTCGATGTTGGGTAGAGGAAAATCATCTTTGGGGTATGCTTTGTTGATATCACAAAAATTAGTACAAACACATATGCTTGGGGTCTTTTTACTCAATGGTACTATGTTAGAAACCCATTCAGAGTAGTCCAGTGGTATGATAAAATTGGCTCCTAACAACAACTTGGACTTAACCGAAAAGGTGATGTGTGGATGCATTTTTCTCAACTTTTGCTTGACTGGTTTAGCACCAGGGTAAACAACAAGATGATGCACAACTAAATCTAGGTCCAAGCCTAGCATGTCAGAGTATGCCCATGCAAACATGTCTATATAATCCTTAAGAATGGATATAATATGTTCACATTTGGCTTCAGTAAAGGAAGCTCCAAGATAAATAATTTTGGGATCCTCATGGATTCCCAAATTCACTTCTATTGTGCTCTCCACAAGGAGTGTGGATCCATCCTCTAGAATTGTAGGAAATGTATGATCATAATCATTTTCCTCTGCTATATATTCTTGTTGTTCCTCCGAAAGATCTAGATAATATGAAGAATTGTAATCTACCTTCTCAGGTAAAGGCCAATTGGCAAAAACCTCTAGAAACTTAAGAGTAAGATGCTCAAATATTTGATGTTATTTTGAAGAGATGATTGTACTAGCTATGGAACTTGGGATAGATGGGATTTCTATGTCTTGAGGGGATGAGCAAACTTTCCCACTTGGGAGCACTTGAAATAGGTTTTCACTTGAAGATCTCGATGTTTGATCTTTATTATGACCAAAAACATTTACCTGCTCTCCAAAGTAGGCAGAAGGATCCAATGAAAAATCAAAACCTTGCTTATGATCACCAATGGGAAATGCATCTCATAGGCCCATGTATTCTATAATTGATTCTTCATTTTGAAACTCATTGAGGCATATGATTGAATTTTGCTAATCCCAATCTATGAGTTCAAGATATCAAAGACATATGTTATAGTGAGGGTTTGCTCCAAGATAGGAAGTGCCAATGGTAAAGATATAATGTCCTAATTCATGAAGGGAAACACCATAAGGATGGGTTTTTATTTTAGGATGGGAAGCTCTAATAGGCATTATGGTCAATATGGCATTTGAATCAAACACATTTGAGTCAGCAAGCTCATCAAAATGGCTATAATAGGACATTGTGTCACTGCTAGGAGTCTCATCACTAATCAATTTTTAAGAGTCACTATCAAATGTCATGAGGCCATCCTCTGGTTTTTTAAATCTAAGACCATGATTCCAATTGACAATTCTAGCTGATAAGGGTTCTAAAATTCCTTGCACCTATGAGCCAAGGCCTTTCCCTATATAGTCAAGATGATCCATTATCCTATTAGGGATATGATACTTTGGATTATAAAAATAATCAACAAAGCCTTCAGAACATAACCAATCTCCCTTGGAAAATGCCTCTCGATCTATCTTTGGTGCAATTACAGGTACAAAAACCATAGGAGGTTTTGATTGTTTCTTATTTGGTTGTCAAATCCGATTGGGTCTATTAGGCATCTGGGAAGTTTTAGGATTACCAAATTTTTTAGGGGGTTTTGGTAATTTTTTATTATAGAGGATGTCCTTCAAATTTTAGGTGGAAATGCCTACGTCTTTAATAATATCCTGTTTGGCTAGAGCTATAGGAAATAGATCAGTCAAAGTGGAGGCTAGATCACCAGGGTCTATATAATTAGATGGAGATGGATGAGAAATGATGGCTTTGTTCTTATTTATAATGAATTTAGAACTTGGGTAATAGTTATAATTAAAAAACTCTTCTTCAAGATGTTTGCAGTGTTGCTATGGTTGCTGATCAATTGGAATAGTAACCTCAATCCCATCATGGGGAAACTCAAGGGATTGGTGAAGAGTAGATGGAACTGCCTATACTTCATGGATCCAAGGATGGACAAGAAGTATGTTTTAAGGAATCTCAATATCCATAATATGGAATAATGTGTGATGATAAATAGACCCAACCATGACTGGCAACCAAATTATACATGATGACTCCCTCTTAATGTTGTCGTAAGCCTTAATTATAATAGTTTATGGCTGAATGTCTTTATCCATGCCGCCCAATCATCATACCAATTTAAGAGATATGATTTCAGCCCTGAACCATTATCTATAAGAACCCACTTGATCTTGTGATCCATAATGATTATCTCAATGTATAGTGGGTTATTATGGTTTGGGTCGAGGGTGGACATGTCTTTTTGATCAAATGTGATTTACTAAAATGAAGACAAGTGTCCAACTAGGTTTTGGAACTGATCAAGGTATATATCATTAGGCACAATAGACTCTTGAAAATTTTTGTCTATGATAAGTTGATCTACATATCGTTGAATTATTATCTTGATCTTAGCTAGAAGATCTGGATTTATGGGTTTTAACTCTATTTGTATTTCCTTTCCTTTGTTAGAGGAAGAAGGCATGTCTATTTGTGCAAAAGCTTTCTCTTTCCATCATTGTTCCCCTTCTCCAACTAAGGTATGCAATTTTTCTATAGGAAAGTCAGAAGGTAGTCTATCACCTGATTCTATCAATCTAAAAAGGGATTCATCTTGATCTTCTTGGGGTTGATATTCATTGTAATCATCTTCAGATTCTAATGTTGTGGAGATATAATAAAAAAATAATGGGGTTATCTTAACCATCATAAAATTTCTCATATTCATAACTAAGGCCATATGAGGCCCCACTACGAGTTAACCTTTGAGTCATGTCTAAAGGCATTGTTCTATGTGTTTGACTAACTTTGGACCTATGCTTGGCAACCTAGCAAAGTATGCTTTGGCTCTCTTTTAAATAAATAACTAAGGTACCAATGAGACTATAAGGGAGGGTGGTTTGAAACCATGAAAAATTTATAAGATTTGGTTCATGAGTTTACTCAACCTTTGGTAAGGTTGAAATCATATAGATCAGAAGAGAGTAAGGTACCTCAAAGACCCAAGGTGAAAACTAGTACACCAGAGCCTAGATCTTTGTGATATACCTACACTATAAAAGCTAGTTTCAAATTTGACAAGTTGACCCTAGAAGTTTAGAGGAAATCTCTCCAAATTATGAAGAAGACAAAATGGACTAAGCAACTCAAGATGTAAAAACATACGTGAATCACTAAGTATTAATCTAGGACTGAATAGGCATCACAACATCACCACATGATTCCAGTAGGATAAAATATGTTTTAGGACTAAAAGCGTGAGTTATACACAAGATGACTTGAGTCCACCAAGATGATAATGTGATTTTGAGTCTTAATAAATGACCTTCAATCTAAATGGAAAATTGAACCCAAGTTAGAACAAGCTTAGTGTGCAAATGGTGAACCCACTTTGACACACCAACCCTTAGCTCTTAGGAAGGTTCAATTTTGAATGTGGATTATAAATGAAGGATTTAAACAAATTGGGTAAAATATATAGACTCAATTGGACAACATGATTGCACCAAAGTGGATGATAGACATAAAGTTTTTGATAATAATTTGAACAAGGAAAAGACAAATTTTCTAATTGGATAGCATAACACCTCCCTTGCTCAAGAAAATTGAGGACAATGTGTTTTGGTTAGGTTTAATGAGTTAAAAATAAGTTTTAGACACAAATCAAGACCAAGTAAGCTAATGACAAAACCCAAACATCTTAAGTCTAAACTAACAAGGTATGACAAAGTGGGGTCTACTAAACTAGCAAGGTTTCCATCGTTATAGGGGAATCAATTGCACAATGAATTTCACATCAAATGATGTAAAAGACAAGCACAAAAATTGGGTGATCATGGTATTGGCTTGTTGTAAAGAGGTCTAGTCCTTATTACAACCACTACATCATATTGTTCGCTAAGTGTAGTGCAATGTCCCAATGCATATATGTCTCATGTGAAACTCCAATTAGGAACCAAATGAAGTCAATGTCAGGAGATGAAATCCCAAGTCAAAGCTTCCCTAAATAAATAATGAGAGGTGATGAAGTCCCCCTCATAATCCAAGTTTGCATAAAAATAATGAAAGCATGAAATCGAAAGACTTTAGGGTTGTTTTCAAGGTCACCCAAACTTTGACGAGTTTTTGGGGAGTGCTATAGACAACTTTATTTCTAAGCCTTGGACTAGGCTATTTGCAATAGGAATGGTGATTTTGATTCCAAGGGTTCCCTAAAGGGGATAAATAGAAGAGCATACATGCAACATCCCTCTTTTTTCCCAAAAAAATTAGATCAAGCAACTATTGAAGACAAAATTTTTTGAAATATGAGTTCACTTTTAAGCCCAAATAAAAATGAGGTGGTGTTCATTTGACCCCTTGGTCTTAGTTGTAACTTTGAAAAAACTCACCATAAACATCTAAATTCTTTTTTAAACACCAAAACAAGGTTCCTAATTTATTTTTAAGCATGAAAATGGTGATCTAAAACATGTTTTTAGCAAATGTCAAGATTGGTCCTGCAACAAAAATGTTAGCATGTCCTTTAGCCTTGAAGATATTTTGGGTTTGAAATAATGAACTTTAGAAAAATAACTCTCAGGTCTATGTTTTAAGGAAAAAACACAGTGACCAACATCAGTTATATACAACTGATGATGGTTACATTTGCTAACCGATGTCAGTTATCTAACCAACATCAGTTATACCAATGTGACCATCACAGGTATCTAACAAATGTTAGTTTGAATAACCGATGTCAGTTAATCTATGCAACTGATGCAAATTTTACTATCTGACATCAGTTACTGTGTAAATTTGTGACAAAGAAAAATGACAAAATAAAGTTAGAAAATCAATTTACAAGAGTTTTAAGGGTCCAAATGAATATTTTAAAGCTACAAAATGATCTTATTCAGGTGTGAGATGCATCTTATCCCACCAGGCATGCCAAGATGTAGAGAGGATTACAAAGCAAGTTAGTCAAGTATTAGTCCACAAATAATGAAAAATTCATAAAGAACTAACTAACTAAGCCTATCTATTCCTATGGGAATTACAAAAGATAGAAAGAAACAAACGAAAGAAAAAAACATCATATAACCTTCCCAAATGGATTCACCATACCTTTGTGTCTCAAAAACATGTTCTCCCTTGATCAAGCATCCTTGTCTTTGTCAAGAATGGTGGCAAACTCCTCCAATGTCTCAATAACACTCCATAAATCCTAGGCTCATGATTCCAACTCACTAAACTAGCCTATCAATGAATCTTGAAAACAAAATAAATGATCAAATGTAAAGGATTGTGGAAATAATTTAACATTATAACTTTGAAATATTAAAGCTTAAAATTCATGTTTAAGGCCTCTCTATTTATAGATTTTTGAAATTGGTCAGGATCAACCATGACCGTCCATCTCAAGATTGAGATGTGTGGCCATGGATAATCCTAATATTTGGAATTAAATCCATAATTATCTTCATCATGACATTGGAATAAGGGGCATTGAAGAGGCATGGGAGACATTAACTATGCATGGGTAACCCATAATCTTGATATTTGTGGCATTTATGGCCTAGGGATGTCTTCCCAAAAAATGAGGTCATCTGATGATGTAGATAATAGGATTCACTTTTCAAAAATAAATATTTAACAACTCTCATGGAAAATCAACTTAAGCTCTTGATTTGGATTAATTAGCCTTAAACAAGGTTAGTTAATATTTGTGCAATTATTTGAAAATTGGCTCTCAATTAATCAAAATGGTCAGAAAATCATATTATTGAGTTGTAATTTGACTCAGGAAGAATTATAAGGTGACGTTAATTGTGTTGGAACCATATTTCCATTTATAATGTTTCCAACACAAAATAACAAAGGTACATGGCATGTACCAATGAATTTAGGAGAAAAATGTGATCCATAGCATAGAAGGCAAAATCATCATTTTGACTCGGAATGAATTGATCTAAGTTGCTAACCCATAAATTGCATTGCCCTATTTAGGGATACTTTTACCTAAATTGGCACTTGTAAATGATAATTTCAAACCATTTAGCGCATTTTATGGATTTTGACCTAAAATGTGCATTTGAGTGTAAATCGAGTAAGATTGAAAATCTCAACACAAATGGTGTTAGGAATTTGATGTCTACACCTATATTCTGAAAAAATGCCTCTCCAATCACAATTTGTCTTGGAACCTTTTCAAAAATGGGAAATTGAATTTGTTGGTATGATAGATACAATATATATATATATATATATATATATATATATATATATATATATATATATATATAAGAGTACATAGTAGTAGGTATAGATAACTTAACCAAATGGTTTGAAGTAAGATCCTTAACACATGTAAGGGATGATAACACAACATAATTCCTCTATATAGAGATCTTCCTCAGGTTCAAAGTTTTGAGTGAAATAATTATAGATCAAGGACCATAATTAACATCTAATTTAGTTGTAGCCCTTGTTTGAGAATATGAAATTAGACATAATAAGTGTAATTACTACCATAAATGTAGTCTAATGGCCAAGTAAAGGTTACAAATAAGGAAAAATATAACACTTTTACAAAAATAGTAGTTATATACTATTGGGATTGGGAAACACACATTCTAAAGGCTATATAGGCATACAAAACTACATGGAAAACCATAATAGGGTTTACACCATATGAGCTTGTTTATGGTATGAAATTTGTTCTCCTTATAGAGTTTGAACTTAAAACCTTAAGTACTTCCCTACAACTTAGAATAGAAATTTCAAATGTACAGAAGGAGCGGATCATGTAACTCAACTCCTTAGATTAAATATTAAGGGAAGAATTGAAACACACATAAATGGTTCAACACCAATGAAATAAATGACATGGTTAGCTTTTTATGACATAAAAAATTCAACTAGAAGATTGGGCCCTATTATATGAATCTATGTACAAGGACCACAAATAGAATTTGAAAAAAAATATGGCTTGTTCTTTATGAGATAAAGTATTCAAAATGGGAGTTGTTAAACTATGAAAAATAGAATTGGTTATCTTTTATCTATTAGCCAATGGTCACCAAGTCAATATGTATAATAAGCACTCTTAAAACATGATTTCATAAGAAACATCATGGAGGAACAGAGACCTTGCATGTATATGGTGATATCCAGAACATTGGATGAGCGTCTTGCTTCAAAATTTGACCCCTCAAAGGATCTAATTCGAATAGTATATGAGCATTAAAACTAAGACTTTATTCCCTATGATAAGGTATGAGCATCATTTCATCACCTTGAATAGGAAACTAATTTTTTGGTTAGCCAAGGGTTGTATAAAATTTTTCACTAAAAGACCAATAGTTTAGTCAGTAAGAATTTAAAAATCAACATTATTTTTCAACAATAAAAACCATTAGGCATTGTTGATAATATTTTTTAGGAAAATGGTTTACTAATTTGTGAAGCAATTAATAAATATCTTGATTATAAATCAAACTCACTAGATAATCAAGGGAAAAAAAAATCAATTAAATGAATAATAATAATTTTGTTTTTATCTTCTTTGTCAACTCAACCATATACATCTATAGGTTTTCTATATTTCTATAAGTTTTTTTCAAGTATATATGGATTGTATAAAAGCATATATAAGTTACATCCTAGTTGCTACAGTTTTATAGAAAACAACAGGTTACATCTTACTTACTATAAGTTGTCTATAAGTAGCTACAACTTGAATATTAGTTGCTAGAAGTTATCTATAATCAACTATGGGTTTCATCCTAGTTGATTCAGGTTATTTTAAGGTAGCTATGGGTTGTATCCTAGCTATTATAAATTATTTGTAATAAACTACATATTGTATAGTAGTTTTTTTGAGCTATATAGTAGTCTATACAGGGTATAAGAAGATGTTATGAGTTGTTGGTAATTCTATGGGCTACATAGATATAATGCTATAATATGGAGGTAGATGTTACATGATGAAGGCATCATGATGAATGGATATTTTTTCTACAGTCTAGGAATAGATGATACAAGTAACATTTATTTTCTATGGGTTGTATGGAAAGTGTTGCAAGTCTCACCTATAAAAACCTATAGAATCCTAATAACTCCTCCTAGAAACAACATATCCCTACATAACTTACCAACCCTTAAAATACCCAACTATAATCACCAAAGAATGATTAACATAATTATTTGGCCATTTTAAGATCACTAAAAATATCTCTACCTATGTCTTTTAGATGACCAAGGTAAAATCAACACCACTTTAACATATCATCATCAAGATTAGTGTTACTTTTCAAAAAATCATCCATAGTACATACTAACTAGTTCTTATTTTTTCTTTCTCTAGCATGCTTATTGGCTACCTGCTAATAGACATTGCAAGCCTATCTGAAGGAAGATCACAATTGTTTTCTATAAGTAGTTAAAATTCAATTGAATATTCCCACCAAAAAATCAATTTGGCCACCTAATGAAATCAACACTATCAGTTCTTGATCTTAAAAAATATGATTTCAACAAATAAATTCTTATTCAAGTCTCACATAATCTTCCATGATTACTCAAAATGTTTCATAGACTGGCCTAGATATCAAACCAACCAATTAAACTATAAAAAATATATTCATTGGTAAACTAACTAGTAAAAGATAATTATATTATTGTTTTATAGGGTAATCATTTTATTTTTCATATTTAACATTTAAATCTATGTCATCATGTTGAATTAAATATAATTTCTTAAGCTACAAGTTCTACCAATGAAAAATCCTTACGTTTTTGTCATAATTTCACATCACTATAATCATTCCACCACAAGATCAAACATCTCGAATCATATTCATGTTATGATTTTATTCATTTAATGACTAATATAAAAAACATTAGAGGAAAAGAGATTTGATGGTTGGAAAGAGGAATGAATTGTCATGATGCTACTAAAAATAAATGAATAAAGTTTGGGAGAGAGATTCATTTTCATAACTACTATATACAAGTGAAGAATACATGTAGGTAAGTATACAATGATGATTAGATAAATACTAATGACAATCACATTGGAAACTCAAAATAAAGGAAGCGTTTCCAAAACTGTAAATCTCTCATTCTATTATATAAATTTTGAATCCTTTGTTTCAAGAAAAAAATAAGAAGAAATGGGAAGAAGTGTAATTTTAAGAGATCTCATAGACCTCACAATGCTAAAAGGAGATAATATCTACTTGACATTTTAAGAAACATAATTTCATTGAGTTATTTTGATAGATTGGTAGAATATGATGAGAAGATAGCCAATGAGTTTTTATAAACCTTAATAGATGGTGTAGCTAAAATTAAGAGGCTATGAGCTGAGGTTACTAAATATATACTAAAAAATGTGAAGAACCTTACAAGGGTAGGGGAATTATGGCAATGAAAACCGAGTGTTGTATTATCAAGAGATGTCTTCTACAGAGCCAATGAGTAGTTAGAGTTTTCCAACTAGGGCACACTTAGATATTCACTACCTTAGTTGTGGGCATAATTTTATGCATTTATCATAAATCACCTCACTTATTAGGGGAGACACTCTATTATTTATGTATTGTGTTGTAAAATCCTCAATCACTTGAGACACAATAGATATCTCAATGTGAAATTTTCCTATTGAATATATTAAGACAAATGACATAAGATTATTCAAAGGTAAAAATAAAAGATTTGTCTCACCATTGATTAATCAAGATTATAGTTCAGAAGTGCCTAAGAGATCAAAGGCATAATTTAGCATTGAAAGACTTCTTATAAATGTAATAACTATCTCTTGAAGAACAAGAATGGAATGTGGTAGTTGAGGAGAAAAGATAAAATTTAGAAACTAAAGAGAATGGTAGTAGAGAAACCTGCCAGAGGAAGGAGGATAAAATTATCCCCTTCCTCCTCAAAATCATAGGATAAGAGTCAGTATCTATTTCTAGAATACAGGGAAGAATATATGCCCTTGTCTTCAAGACCCAATAAAAGACAAATATATCTCTCGTCAAGTGCTCCCAAGAAGTAATATAATAAAATTAGATACAGGGAAAAAAATAAATAGACCTTGTATCCTTTGTTTTTTTCTACATTGAGAGTGGAGGATCATTTGATTAGGGAGAGGAATCCAGAGAATAAGATACCTGAATTGCTAGTAGTAGTGGAGAAGAAAACTATACCTTGTTTATCTCAAGGTTTAGAATCTTCAAATAAATTGACCACTAGGGCCCACCTAAGGTAGAAAAAGAATAAAAAAAAATGGAAGAGAAATCCATTGATAAGGAAGAGGTGATATATCACTAAGGAACGCATGTTTTTATAAGAAAATAAAAAATATAGAGTTGATAGTAGCCTTAAAAGAGATTGAGACACTTAGGTCATACATTAGGGCACTTAAAATCTAAGAGAATAGGTTGGATGCATTGGAAAGGATCGATTAAGAATAATATGGACACATTTAATTTCCCATAACACAATATGTATCACAACCCATAGTAAAAACATCCTCTAATACATACCAAGTCCCCATAACAAAACAACAAGATCCAACAATTACTGTAGCCATCAAGGAATTTTATCTAACTTATTTTAATATTGGTATGGTAACCTTCGACTCTTAAATTGAAAATAAAATTTTAGATATTTTCATATAGGCCATGAGAGAACTAAAAACCAACATTGTTGTAGTTGAATAAACCATTGAGATATATTTTGAATTTATTTCCATCCAAATAAATGGACCTAATTAGGAGGAACCATTTGTGAAAAGAGATGCTAAGACTCAATACCTAAAGGTATAATGGTATAGACAATACACTCATCTATTGGAAGAGATGAATATAATGAGGGAAAGATTGAAGGAGGCATATGAGAAATTACAAGACAATAAAAAGTAAATATTTGAGTTAAAAAGAAATATGGAAGAATTAAGCTAACTATCCATCTGATAGAGTGTAGACCACCTACAAGGGTCTATGTCATCTACCTCAAAGAGCAGTGAATGGAATTAAAATTCATGCAACTCTATTGTAATCTACCTAAACCAGTAAGTGATCATCACACATTATTTAATGTCTATGATAAAATTACCCCTCAAATAAAAAAACTAATTGTGTGAATTCTATCTTCATGATTATGTTCCAATTTATTATTTAGAATGGAATCAAAATATATAAGTGGGGGATGTGTTACATAGATCCTCTTCTTCATATTTAGTCAATGAAGATAAGATATGTAAGGAGATAACTAAATATTATGAAAAGGAGAAGGGGGAAAATTGATAATAAGGGGAGAAGCCACTAAGTGAGATAAGATAGTAGAAGATTGGATCACCATATGGAAAAATTAAATATGAATATTAGATTATTTTCTTCATATCTCTTACACTCAAGTGTGTTTTCTAATATGAAACATTTAGCACTACAATCCTTAAAAGATACTAGTATTGCATATATAGTGTCAACACATTAACAAATACATGCCTTAGTTAAATTATAAGTATAAATAAATCAAACACCTTCACATGAAGTGACTATATCAAGTTGTAAGTGAATTTTATAACTCAAAGTTAATTGATGGATTGATTATGCTCATCAATCATGACTAGTGCATAATGTCCTAAGGGGAAAATAATGAATCCTCTAACTATTCTGCTCCGTTTGCCATTGTATAGACCATTAAATGTAACTCAATATTTTATTCCCAATTATTATGTCACTATCTAGTCTATTAAATTATTCAAATTTATCTATGACTTATGAGATAAATTGGAAAAGGTCACATAGGGGTCTCTTTAAAAAAAATACAAAGTTCAAACTGAAAATGACAAGGAGAAATTAAAACCAATAAATTATTATTCAAACAATTAGTAGAGACAAAAATTCAAAAATGACATAGAGCCATAATAAAACATTCAAGGTTAGGAGAATTTCATTTTCATATGGCAGCTTGAAGACCATAGTTGCTAGATATCTAAGCACCATTAAGGCATTTAATCTCATGAAAACATGAAATAAGTTTGTATAGGTGGTGGATACATTCAACCCCATTGGATTAAATAAACCCCGGAAACACCAGCTTAGGATTTATCCACCTTTCCTAGTGCCTTGGTAGAGGCCTATGTATAATATAGCTATGAAAATGGTGTTGATGGATGCAAACATAATTTTGGATGCAAATCTATATTATTATCCTTCTACTTACTCACCCAAAGAAATCACAGATGATGGAATAAAAATATAAGGAGAAGAATAATAATAACAATATATAGGAAGGTCCAATCATTTTCTAATATCCAAACCTCTAATAAGGTAAATTTTCATAATTAAAATAAGATATTAGATCATAAATCCATGTACTTCATCAAAATGAAAAAGACATAAATACAATCATTCAAGAACAAATAAAGTTTCAATATAAAATTCATGAATTCTATGTTTAACCACATCCTTTCATAAAAGGATACAAGGATTGAAAAGACATTAAAGATTATCTTGTGATTGTTTTATCAAAGGTCAAGATTGAGGAATAAATATAGTCTAATTTAGATAAACTACTTAGTAAAATAAAAATGTATAATATATGGAATAAACACATAAGACTCATTTGGAACTTACTAATTTTAAAATATGTTAAAAGGGTAAATAAATAAGATAAATAACTTAGCTAGCACTTGCATTTGATAGATTGTAATAGGGATTGTGTAATCTATTTTGGGGTTGTGTGAGGTCAATGTAAATCAAGAATAAGGCTACACATCTACCCAAGATAAGGCCACATTATTTTGATGTATATGGCCTACACTGACATATATAGGGCACATCAATATTTGGTATGGATTTTGATCTTTGTGTAAATTTGGATCAGTGTGCCATTGTCTAAAGGTCCTTTGTGTGTGATCGGGGTCGCTTGATCCATTGTGTACCTTCTTCTTCACTTGTAACTATAACTCAATACACCATGAAGAATGAATGAAATAAATGGGAAAAAGGGGGTTAATGGCTAAATTTGTGCTTGACATTAACACCCCTTGTGTTAATAATTGCCTACTTACCAATACTCTAGAGAGGGATCAAAATCCATGCAATTCTCCCATGCTCTGGTTATGTGTGTCAAATACAAGTGTAGTGTTATATGTTGGTGAAATTTGGGTGTGATTAAGTGCTTGAAAAATTAATTGTCAACTTGAAATTCAATTTAGACCTAGATCAGGGCTCTTTGGGTTGTAGGGACTCTAAATTGGAAGAATTGATGCTTTTTTCTCAATGTTATATTATATATTCTAGTGATTTAGGAGCATAAGATCCTATAGTGAACAAATGGTTAGAAAATGTAGATTTATAGTAATAATTTTTGGATTTCATTGAATGGAATTTTTAAAGTGTGTGGGATAACGCATTTTGGTGAGATCAAATTTGATAAATTTTTTTTGGCTGAAGGACAAAATCAATAGCTTCAAACACTACCAGTGAGTGAGATTTTACTAAAGGAGTAGCCTTGTCTTATCAATAGGGACAATTGAGCTTGGAATGTGAATCATTCATATAATGAGTCTATGCTATATGCAATAAG